>LR753358.1:105302-118151 GCA_902729485.2 Mus minutoides | reverse complement strand
CTGTCTTTCTGCTCCCCAGCAGCCATCAATTGCCAACAGCACCTTAGCTGAGGCGTCCTCACTTGGGCACTTCAGCACTTTTTGAGTTCTGTGGACTATATCTTGGGTGATATATATATATATAAAGAGATAACTTCAACTCATGTTCATAACAGTTTGCTGAGTGTCAATAAATGGTTACATATGGTAAAGGTTTATTAATTAATCATGCATCCCTAAGGCCACACATGTTCTGTCTCACATTTTTTAACATTTTTTAATTAGATATTTTATTTATTTACATTTCAAATGCTATCTGGAAAGTCCCCTATACTCTCTCCCCGCCCTGCTCCCCTACCCACCCACTCCCACTTCTTGGCCTTGGCATTCCTCTGTACTGGGGCATATAAAGTTTGCAAGACCAAGGGGCCTCTCTTGACTACTACAAAAGGCTATACTCAACAAAACTGGAAAACCTGGATGAAATGGACAACATCCACTTCTTAGTGAGGACCTACCATGCATGTCCTTTTGGGTTTTAGTTACCTCACTCAGGATGATTGGTCAGTTAAGGCTAGAGCCTGTGATTCTGCAGTGGAAGGAAAAGACAGAGCTCAAAGCTTAGAGAGAGGAGAAGAAATGAGAGAGACAGAGAATGGAGGGGGAAGAAGATGGAGGAAAAAGAAGAGGTTGAAGATGAGGAAGATTCACATGGAGTTGCAAGTAACTAGGGATTTCAGCTAGGGATTCCATAGATGCGCAATAGAATAGTGTAGAGTATATTTGCCCAATCTAGGCATGCAGCTTGTATTTATATCAATTGAGTTTTGTGTTCTTTAGTTGGGCATTTCGGAGTTGGAGGTTTACTCTCATGTATCTGGCTGGTATAATATATGTCTCTAGAGTTTTCATTTCACAGGGCTAAGGGGAGATGGAGTTCTCCATGTCAGCAACAAAGGGTGGATATTGGATGGCCTGAGAAATGCTAGGGGCCACTCCAGACATTTATAGGAAAAAAACTGGTTTGAGCTAGCTTGGGAGCCTCTGTGTGTGTGTGTGTGTGTGTGTGTGTGTGTGTGTGTGTGTGTGAGAGAGAGAGAGAGAGAGAGAGAGAGAGAGAGAGAGAGAGAGAGAAACATATTAATTCTATTTTTATTGGTTAACTTGAAACAATGTAGAATTACATGAGAATGGAATTTCTTTTTTTCTTAACCTTTTATTTTTATTAGATATTTTCTGTACTTACACTTCAAATGTTTCCCTGATTCTGGTTCCCTTCCCCCAAAACTCCCTATGCCATCCCTCCTCCCCCTCCTGCTTCTATGAGGGTGTTCCCCCACCCACCCACTCCTGCTTCCTGGCCCTAGCATTCCCCTACACTGGGACATTGAGCCTTCATAGGACCCATTGATTCCTGACAAGGCCATCCTCTGCTACATATGCAGCTGGAGCCATGGCTCCCTCCATGTGTACTCCTTGGTTGGTAGTTTAGTCCCTGGGAGCTCTGAGGTGTCTGGTTGGTTGATATTATTGTTCTTTCTATGGGGTTTCAAATCCCTTCATCTCCATCAGTCCTTGATCAGAGTGGCTTGGCACCAAGATAACTACAGGGGGTGGCATGATGCAGGCACAATAGCCAGATTTACTGTGGGTCTGTTTTTAAACTACATGCAACAAGAGGGGTTCTTGGGGGGGGATACAAAGGGAGATGGCTGAAATTCATCACCATTTGAAGGGAAGCATCAAAACCTAGCACAGTAGAACGTTATATGAAGGCTATCTAAATGGAATTGACAAATAATAGGGAAGAAAGAGCCCTGACTAGACTTCTTTCTCCACCAAATGAAATTTCTATTTCCAGGACTAGGTTATATCTAATTGAGTTGTTGGCCAAAGGGGTTCCACAGTAATTTCCAAACAAGCCAGGTTTTTGCAAGATTACGCACTGCGGTCCATGATCTGATAGTAAGACCCTATTGCGGAGGATCATATCTCCATATCTGTTCATAACTCATTGAACAGAAGTTGAGCCGGTGCCTACACAGATCCTTTACCCTTACATTCTAGTGTCTTTGGCACAGAAAGGGACTCTACATGCTACCGAAAGAGAAATACAAACTCTAAGCCAGCCTCAAACCTTTTGATCTACAATGGTGTCTTGCCTGAAACATATACTAATGTAATGATGCCACAAAGCTTGTGGAAGTAACCAACTAATATCTGATTTGTCTTAATACCCTCTCTGTGGTATGAAACCCATACCAGAGACTATCAGGTGACCAAGAAACTGATACTAAATAGTCCAGGGACAGAAGGTAAAACCTACCACTGTTCTTAAAAACAAACAAACAAACAAACAAACAAACAAACAAAAATGTAGCAGTAAAATGACTCCAGAAGGCATTCTCCTATAACTATATACAAGTGCTTTGATTAACCATTGTCAGAGATGCTTCCCCCTACATCAGGAAGAAACAAATACAGAGAATCACAGCCAGCTATAAACAGAAATTGAGAAACATTGGAACACTCAGCCTTAAAAGGGAAGTTGCTCTCCAATCCCTACCCTCAGAGCTTAGGGAAAAGAACGAAGAGGCAGCAAAAGGAGTGTAAGAGCCAGAGGGGATAGAGAATAGCAGGAAAACAAGGCTCTCTAAATAAACATGATCAAAGCACATATGGATACACAGAGGTTGAAACCACATCACAGGGCCTGCACAGGTCTGCTCCAGGTCCTCTGTGCTTATAATATTACTTCCAGTTCAGTGTTTTTATGGGATTCTTGAGTTTGTGAATGAGTATGTCTGTTATACATGTGCCTTCTCTTGATCTCTTTTCTTTCTGTTGTTTGTATTGTCCAACTTTGGTGCATTAGCTTTTGTTTTATTGAATCATATATCATATCATATTATTATCCCTTAGAAGACTATTTGTTTTCTAGCGAGAGACAGGAAGAGAGTGGATACAGATGCAAGGGGAGGTGGGGTGGAATTGGAAGTAGTAGATGGAGGGAAAACCATAGCCAGGTTATATTATGTGAGAAAAATATATTTTCAAAAGGGGATAAAAAGACGTAGGGTATATACAGAAGTAAATTAGAATGAGGGAGAAGACTTGGTATGAATGATAAACAAAACAACAAACCATGAGTTTATGGTTTATCAGTTTTCTGGTCATATCTGACCAGAAAATTTTGTGGTCATTAAAAAAAATAGAATATAAGCGTATATCAATGCAAGAAGAATAATGAAAAAAATAATAGCTCATTTTATAGGAAAATATATGAAACTATGTGATACTTTTAAATAATTTGAATGCCTTTAAAAATGAAAATGTACCTACAAAATCTATCTACACCAGTAAACAACTATTTCTATATTTTTTCCAAGAAATCCATTAATATATTTACAAAGGGAAATTACCAAGGGAATTTAAGACATCCGTTGTTTTACTACCACCAACAAAACCTGGAGATGCTTAATGATTCTTGAGAAAGTTAATTGGCAAATGAATGTTTACCTTATGTAACAATTGCAAATATTTTTTACAAAGATTATATAGATGAACAATCCCTGCACCAAATTCTAGATTCCATACCTGTAGAGGAATTTGAATCCAGCAATGTGGTGGTTTTGGCAAGGGATCACACACCTTTAAACCTTCTGGCTGGAATGAAAACACAGAGTGATTCAGAAATCAGATATGCCCAACACCCACACAAAGATATAGGAAGGAGAAGTGTTTCAAGAGAACAGTCCATAGAGAGAAGAAGGCACTTTTACAGAGGCAGGTTGCTGATGGAAGAAGCTAGACAAAGGTGAAGACAGAAGGAGCAAGAGAATTTCCAAAGTTAGTTTAAGACCAAGCAAAGCAATTCAATCAGAAGCCAAATTTGAATCAGCAAGCTTGAAGAGGAATTTTGAGCCTGAACAGCTATGTTGAACCAGCCAGTCAGAGGTCAGAAAGAACTAGAAATGGTGAGCTTATTTACTAGAAAACCTCTAAGATGCTAGGTACTTAATGTAAATAAAAGTTGTATTTACACATTGCAAGCATTGCAAAGCAAACAAATAATGAACTTTATTTAAGTTTATCTAAATGGAAACATTTAAAAATACAAAAGTTTAGAAAATTTTCAAAGTTTAATTACAGGGTCCTATTTCTGCAAAGTATGTATAACAGAAGAAAAGGAATGGGCAGGAGGCAGCGGTGATAGTTGAGAAAAATGCCTAAAACACCAACATGGTCATTCTGTCCTAAAGAAAAGACATCTAAGTGGTGCCAGGAAAGACTATAAATTTTCTTGTTCCAAGGGCAGAAATAATACATTATTATGGTTGGGAAAGGAAAATAAGATAAAAAGCAATCTTTCCCTATTCAGAGAACTATCAGCAATCAGTCATAATTCTAGAGAAGAATAGTGGATATTAGGGTCTGGGAACTGCCACGCATATTATGCCTATACCAATCTCAGTAAAGCAAGAAAAACTTTAATACTGGACATTCAGGTTCACAAGAAGGAAAAACTTATTTGTGGCACTAGTCTGTCCACAGGGTAGGGTTTTTATATGAAAAACCATATTTAAAAGTTTAGAGGCAAGCAGTGAAATTGTAGATCATTCTTGGTTAACTAGACAAAGTATTATCAGCTGATTGTTCCTCAACACAGGAGAATATGAGGGGTGGTGGACAGGCAGGGAACAGGGGAATCTCAGAACATTGAGATAACAGGGTACAATTGATTCAACCATAACTTTTTAGCTTATTAGCAACATTCTTCAGTGTCAGTAAAAGTAAGAGCTATGAACTTAAATTTACTTTGTGAGTAACATGGAATCTGAATACAAAAGGGCTACAGTTGTGTTAAAAAGGAGCAAGCCTCAACAGTGAGCTGTTATGGTGAGGCAATCAACCATCTCCTCTTCTAGTGTCATCAGAAAAGAAAGTGGCAAGGGAGAGAAGGTGGGTGAATGTTCATTTCACTTTGACAATTTTACAGAGTCAGGTTGTAGAGAGAACAAGTTAGACACAGGCAAAGACAGAACAAACCACATAATGAGGATTAGAACATATTACAAAGATATTACAAAGCCAGGCAGAGCAATTCATACAGGAGTGAAGCCAGATTGCACCTATCAGCTTGAATCTAATCAGATTGTATAGAGGCTAAAAGCTTCCAGACCTAGGCTTAGGGATAGTTAGAACAGAGAAGAAAATGCTGTGGGCTTATCCCAAGCTGCATACTCATAAAACTTGGGTACAGCTCTCATCTCAGCCTGTCATCTGAGGAAATAAAAGCAACATTTATAATCACTGAGGACATATGAAAAGAAAAAGTGTGTACCAAATGATATCATCTACTTTTGAACAAAGGAGGTTTGAAGTTGAATGTTATGATGCTCAAATTCTCCAGGCCCCATGAAGAAGGGGATAGCCTCTCTTCCATGTGCTGTTCTCCTATGAGTTAAAAGTACCTTATCTCTAACACATTCTGTCAAATCTTTCTCTGATTTCTCACTTTGTTTGGCCCTCAATTAGACATCACTTTCAAACATCACTTTTTCCTTCTAAAAAGTAGCCTTACCCTCACTGTTAGGGATAAAAGATGTGTACTAAAGCCATGTCTGTATTCCAACCAGACCATACTAAACCAGGGCATGTATGCATTCTGGCCAGGCTAGATCATATAGACCTAAAAGGTCTTTGGATGTGATCCCTTGCCAGAACAGCCATGTTGCTGGATTAAAATTTCTCTACTAGTGATAGATACTGTTCAGTAGCACACTGCAGTTCCCACACTTTACCTCCATGATCATGCACAAGAACTAGATTGAGAGCGAGCACAGGAGGGAGAGTTAATGTAAATACATGACCGTTTAAAAGTTCAAAATTGTTGAATTGATCTTTAAACACACCAAGCCAACTTTCCTCTGTCAATGAAGCACAGGTATATCTTAGAGAGGCTTTGACTTCAGGCCTGAACTTCCATAAAGTAAGCATCTGCATAAGAGAGTCACACATATTCTTAGGTTTTCCATTGCCAGTACATATTAACTTTATACTATACTAAGCATATATATATATATATATATATATATATATATATATATATATATATGTGTGTGTGTGTGTGTGTGTGTGTGTGTGTGTGTGTGTGTGTGTATGTATATATAAAATAGAATTGTCTATATATAATATATATTATATATAATAGAATATATATAATAGAATTGTCTAAGGTAATTAATATTTTTAATTAAAAATGCCATGTTGATTGAAAAGATTACTGTAGCCCTGTGAATGCCCAAATAATAGAATCAAAGAGTAGATAAAAATCAAGCCCAGAAAAAGCCTCAATGTGCAAAAATTGCACAACAAAGCATAATAACATAAGGTATGGCTGTAAAGGAATGGCCATTTCCTTAAGAATAAGCCCACAACTCAGTTTTGTTCCCTTTTTTCATGTGTTGGGAAGAGAAATGTAAACCATTAAACTCATGTTTGTTTGGTGGATTAAAAAAAAAAAAAAGAAGGTAGACTTTAACTTACAAATCATGAAAAAGAAAGATCAATTGTAATAAGCACTGTCTGCAAAGGACTGAGTTCAAACTATCATGAAAAATATTCTTTCCAACTTTAACACCAGACATGGAGGCACCAAATCATTGAAAATAGCAGTTCACTACTAGGAGATGGATATGAACTTCTTTGGTATTTTAAATATAAATTATATATATATACTCACTGGAAAGAAGCTTCCTCCACAGTTTGGTCAAGAAAGAAGTCAATAATCTGAAGATAAAAAAACATTGAAAAATACTAGATAATTCTATTCTACATAAAAATGAATAAAGACAAGAGATAGTAACAGAAAATTACACAAAGTAGAAAGCAATTCAGTGACTTCTATAAAATACAAGAGACTAGAGTCTTGTATTTCAAAGACAGGGTATACACAAATCCCATGACTCAATCCTCGGTCTTAAAATTAAAAACAAGGAAAAATCAGTATTAAACAAAACAAAACATAACACAGTCACACAGAAGCTTGTTCTCAGGGATAGCATTTTTGAAACCTGTAGTAATGTTACTCTTGACAAAAGGAAGATAAGAGAATCATTTTTTCATTAGATTTGAACTAGAAGAAACACTTAAAGTCATTGAAGAAATCAAATGGTATTCATGAGCATATATCCACACATAAAATATTCAATTCATTAAGCCCCAGAATAATAGTATAAAGAACAGATCAGTTTTTTTTTAAGATTTTCACTTTCTCTAAGAAAACTAGATCATATGAAGCAAATTTATCAATTATATTATAAGACTATAACATATATACCAGCAAAATATATGAGTACAGTAGAAAAAAAAGATAGGAGAAATTACACACACACATATATATATTATAATAAATTATTTAATTACATATAACATATATAATTTTAAAGCAAAATGTACATTATAAACTCAGGAGCTACTAAATTTTTATATATTTAATTTTATATAAATTTTAAGTATTTTCAGTTAGGGTATTTAAAATTTCTCCTTCCTCCATGGATAGATTCATATTTTTTGAACACCCCCTACCACTTAAAGTTATTACCATATTATATTACATTATATATTATATATTATGAATTTTTTTCTTTTTTGTAGGATATTTCAATTATTTACATCCCCTTTCCTGGTTTCCCTATGTATTATCTAGTATCTATTATGTGTTATATATTAAGTACTGTATATTATAATTAATTATGCATTATGTATTATATAATATATTATACATTATGTATATTATATTACATTATATTAATTATATTACCAACATGTGGACCATACATTCAATACATGAGACTATGGAGGAAACTGAACATTCAAAGTATAACACACACCATGAGACAGTTCTATACAGTAATAGCTATAAATTTGTGTGTGTTCTGTGCTGTGTGTATGTATATGAGTTGTTGTTGTTGTAAGCCTATTTGTGCATGTGTGTATTGCATGCATGTGCTTGCACAAGACAGAAGAGAATGTCAGAAATCCTGTTCTATTAGTCCCCTATGATTTACTCCTTTGAGAACTTTGTATGTCATGGAATCTGGAGGTAGACTTATAGGCCAACAAGCCCCTCCAACCTTTCTGTCTCCATCCTTACAGCACTGGTGTTTTATTTCTGGGTGGCAATGCAGTTTTTTTAGTGTGGGTTCTTTGATCTAAACTTAGGTTCTCATGCTTATGCACCAAGCACACTTATTCACTGTGCAGCAGGGCAAGACAATGTAAAGTTCCCTCTATCTTGTATTTTCAATAAATTAATTAATTAATCAATCAATTCACTTTACATCCCAATATCAGACCCCACTTCTCATAGCCACACCTATGTCCCAAAATACCTGGCTGTGATTGCTGGAACATTCTGTGCAGACTGACTACAAACTTAAAATGATCAACCTGCATCTGCCTTCTGAATGCAGGTGTTAAAAGGGCTGCTGCTGCCTTAGTTTCTCCCCCTACAACTGTGATAAAGTACTTTAACAAGCAAGTTAAGGAATGAAGTGTTTATTTGAGATCACCATTTAATGGTACAGTCCATCATGACAAGGACATCAAAGCAACATGAGTTTTCAGCATCTGGTCATATTCTGTCCAGTCAGAAGAGAGCAACAAATACATTCAGTGTAATTATCACCTCATCTTTTTCACTCTTATACTCTCTAACGTTTACAGACTAGGTAAATATATCTCCCACAATGAATCCATCTTCCCATCTTAATTAAGAGTTAAGGCGATCAACATGATTATCTACAGAAATATTAAGATGCTCATCTGCCAAGATATAGGTTATTTTAGGTTAACAATTGGCACTAACGATCAAAACTCCAACCCTTGTCAACTTCACAGTCAAACATACAACTTTTAAGACAACTTTTTACCCCTTCTTTCGAAACCTCACATTTATTTCACACAATACAATCCAAATTCATAAGTCCCTAAACAATTTGACAATCTAAAATATCTTAATAGTATGCTTCGACATTGGCTGCTTAATGAAGCCTCTCAGGAGACAGTTATGATAGGCTCCTGTCAGCAAGTATAACAGAGTATCATTAATAGTGTCAGGCGTTGTCTCTCTGATGTGTAGGTCTCAAGTTGGGGAAATCACTTCTCTGTCATTCCCTCCATCTCTGTACCGTCTTTATACCAGCAGATGTTATAGGCAAATTTAGGAGCAAAGATTTTGAGAGTGAGTTGGTGTCCCCTTCCCTCCACTGTAAGACCTGCCTAGCTACAGGATGTGGCCACTTCAGGCTCCATATACCCCACTGCCAGGAGTCTCAGCTAAAGTCAGCCCCAGATCCTCCCAGGAATCTCCCTCATGCCAGGTCTCCAGCTTATCCCCAAAATGCCCCACTGATTTCACTTCTCCCAACCCCAACTCATGCTCTCCCTACATTTTTTCCCATTCTTCCCTTTAGGAACATCTAGGTTGTTTCAGGTTTCTGGCTATTGGGACTAAAACTGCTATGAACATAGTGGAACATATGCCCTTGAGGTATGGTAGAACATCTTTGGGTATATGCCCAGGAGTGGTATAGCTAGGTCTTGAGGTGCTGGTTTTCTGTGAAATCACCAAATTGATTTCTAGAGTTGTCAAACAAGTTTGCATGCCCATCAGCAATAGAAGATTTTTCCCTTTGCTCTACATCCTAGCTACCATGATCTGTCACTTGAGTTTTTGATCGTATCCATTCTGATGGAAATAGATATAATCTTAAAGTTGTTTTTATTTGCATGATGGCTAAGGATGCTGAACATTTGCAGTGCTTCTTGGCTGTTAGAGATTCCTATTTTGAGAATTCTGTGTTTAGCTCTTTACCCAGATTTTTAATTTTGTTATTTGGTTTGTTGATATTTTATTTCCTGATTCCTTTATGCATTTTAGATATTAGTCCTCTTTTGGATGTAGGGTTGAGCAAGATCTTTTCCCATCCTTCAGCTGCTGTTTTGTCTTACTGATGATGTTCTTTGCTCTATAGAAGATTTAAGTTTCATGAGGTCCCATTAATTAATTGCTGATTTTAGTGTCTGAGCTGTTCGTTCTATTTAGGATGTTGTCTCCTGTATCAATGTGTTGGATACTATTCTTCACTTTCTTTTCTACTAGATTTAGTGTCTGATTTAAAACCTGTATAACACAAAATTTGGAAAATCTGAGTGAAATGGTGATTATCTTGATAGAATCCACTTACCAAAGCTAAATCAAGATCAGGTAAACTATTTAAATAGTTCTCACGGGAGATTTTTTTTTCTTGTAGCAATTTGAGAGGTTTTGTCCAATAACCTCAGAGACCATGACCCCCAAATTTTCCTAGACCTTCACAAATAATATGGCTCCCTCCTTTCTCAGAGAAAATGTTGGGAAAACACTTTTCTATTTAATTGCTTTGTTGCTCTCAAATTCATGGCTTGTTTTTTCATTATTTAATAAAAATTAGATATTTTCTTTATTTACATTTCAAATGTTATATGATTTCCTGGTTTGCCCTACAAAAATTCCTCCCTCCTCCTCCCTACCCCTGCTCACCAACCCACCTACTCCCACCTCCCTGTCCTGGCATTCTCCTACACTGGGGCATAAAGGCTTCACAGGACCAAGGACCTCTCCTTCCATTGATGCTGTACAAGGCCATCCTCTATTACATATTACAGTGGGATCCATGACTCCCTCCATGTATGCTCTTTGGTTGGTAGTTTAGGACCTGGAAGCTCTGAGGATACTGGTTGGTTCATGTTGTTGTTCCTCCTATGGCATTGCAAAATCCTTCAGCTCCTTGGGTCCTTTCTCTACCTCCTCCATTGGGGGTCCTGTTCTCAGTCTATTTTTTTGGCTGAAAGCACCTACCTCTGTATTTGTCAGGCACTGGTAGAACCTCTCAGGAGACAGCTATATAAGGTTGCTGTCAGCAAGCACTTGTTGGCATCCACAATAGTTTCTGGGTTTGGTGATTGGATATGGAATGGATCTCCAGGTGGGACAGTCTCTGGATGTTTCTTTCGGTTTTTTTGTTTTTTTTTTTTTTTCAATTTTTATAAGATATTTTCTTCCTTTACATTTCAAGTGTTATCCAGTAAGTTCCCTATACTCTCACCCATCCCCACCCTGCTCCCCTAACCACCCACTCCCACATCTTGGCCCTGGCATTCCCCTGTACTGGGGCATATAAAGTCTGCATGACCATGGGGCCTCTCTTTCCAATGATGGCCAACTAGGCCATCTTCTGCTATATATGCAGATAGAGACACGACCTCTGGGGGTACTGGTTAGTTTATGTTATTCTCCCACCTATAGGGTTGAAGACCCCTTCAGCTCCATGGGTACTTTCTCTAGCTCCTTCCTTGGGAGTCCTGTGTTCCATTTAATAGCTGACTGTGAGCTTCCACCTCCATGTTTGCCAGGCACTGGTATAGTTTCCCACGAGACAGCTATATCAGGGCCCTTTCAGCACTATCTTGCTGTCATGTGCAATAGTGTTTATGTTTGGTGATTGATTATGGGATGGATCTCCAGCAGCCACAGTCACTGGTTGGTCCATCCTTTTGATTCAGCTTCACACATGATCTCTGTAACTCCTTCAATGTGTGCTTTGTTCTTAATTCTAGAAAGGGGCGAAGTGTCCATATTTTGATCTTCATTCTTCTTGAGTTTCATGTATTTAGTAAATTGTATCTTGGGTAGTCTAAGTTTCTGGGCTAATATCCACATATCAGTGAGTACATGTTATGTGAGTTCTTTTGTGATTGGGTTACCTCACTCAGGATGATGCCCTCCAGATCCATGTATCTGCCTAAGAATTTCATATATTCATTGTTTTTAATAGCTGAGTAGTACTCCATTGTGTAGATGTACCAAATTTTTTGTATCCATTCCTCTGTTGAAGGACATCTGGGTTCTTTCCAGCTTCTGGCTATTATGAATAAGGCTGCTATGAACATAGTAGAACATGTGTCCTTATTACCAGATGGAACATCTTCTGGAAATATGCCCAGTAGAGGTATTGCAGTGCTGTACACTTTGTCTCTGTAACTTCTTCCATGGTTATTTTGTTCCCTCTTCTAACTTTGGTTTTCCTTCTTGAGCTTCATGCGGTCTGTGAATTGTATCTTGGGTCTTCTGAGCTTCTTGGCAAATATCCACTTATCAGTGAGTGCATACCATATGTGATCTTTTTTGTGAGTGGGTTACCTCACTCAAGATGATATTTTCTAGCTCCATCCATTTGCCTAAGAATTTCATGAAGTCATCATTTTTAATAACTGCAGTATTCTATTATGTAAATGTACCACATTTTCTGTATCCATTCCTCTGTTGAGGGACATCTGGGTTTGTTCCAGTATCTGGCTATTACAAATAAGGCTGCTATGAACATAGTGGAACATGTGTCCTTATTACATGTTGGAGCATCTTCTGGGTATATGCCCAGGAGTGGTATTGCTAGGTCCTCATGTAGTAACTATGTCCAATTTTCTGAGGAACCGCCAAACTGATTTCCAGAGTGGTTGTACCAGCTTGCAATCCCACCAGCTATGGAGAAGTGTTACTCTTTCTCCACATCCTCACCAGCATGTGCTGTCACCTGAGTTTCCGATCTTAGCCATTCTGACTGATGTAAGGTGGAATCTCAGGATTCTTTTAATCTGCATTTCCCTGATGACTAAGGATGTTGGCACAGTGACAGACAGATAGATCAATGGAATAGAATTGAAGACCCAGAAATGAACCCACACACCTATGGTCACTTGATCTTTGACAAAGGAGCTAAAACCATCCAGTGGAAAAAAGGCAGCATTTTCTTTTTTTTTTTTTTT
>LR753358.1:0-105202 GCA_902729485.2 Mus minutoides | reverse complement strand
CGTGTTCCATCTAATAGCTGACCGTGAGCTTCCACCTCCATGTTTGCCAGGCATTGGTATATTTTCCCCCGAGACAGCTATATCCGGGCCCTTTCAGCACCATCTTGCTGGCATATGCTATAGTGTCTATGTTTGGTGACTGATTGTGGGATGTATCCCTGGCATTTTCATCAAATGATGCTGAGTCAACTCTTGATTAGCATGTAGAAGAATGCAAATAGATCCATTCTTATATCCTTATTCAAATCTCAAGTCCAAGTGGATCAAGGACCTCCACATAAAACTAGATACACTGAAACTAACTGTAAAAAAAAAATGTTTGGAAGAGCCTGGAGCACATGATCACATAGAAAATATTCCTAAACACAACCCCATTATGTTCTAAGATCAACAATAGACAAATGGGACTTCATAAAATTGCAAAACTTCTGTAAGGCAAAGGACACTGTCAATAGGGCAAAACAGCAACCAACAGGTTGGGAAAAGATCTTTACCAATCCTACATCAAAGATGGGGCTAATATATAATATATACAAAGAACTCAAGAAGTTAGACTCCAGAGAACCAAATAATCCTATTAAAATGTGGTGCAGAGCTTAACAAAGAATCCTCAACTAAGGAATAACAAATGGTTGAGAAACACCTCAAGAAATTTTCATTAGTTTTATTGCATGTATTTATACGTACATTACTATTATAACCTGCTTAGCATGGACCCCATTTAACTTAAAGTGTCTTATTTAAATAAATTTAGAGGTTTCAGTGGTTCTGTTTATGTTCTTGTGATACAATCTTGCAATCTCACTGCAGTACAGGAGCCTTCCCAATATCAGTCTGAATACATTTCTGTTTCATATTGAGTGAGGTAACTCAAACCTAGAAATTCATTTTATCTTTTTAAACCTATGGAGCTCTCAGCTTAGATTCTTTATATTTGTGTGTTTAATTTGGGGTATATGCAGCATCTAGTAAACGAGAAATCAAGTTTTATATAGAGGAGACAAAAAAGATCTTAAGGTGGGAAGATTGTACAGTGCAGTTAATGTGAAGAGGAAAAGGAATAATGGGAAGGGATATTTAAGCATGGAGAGGGATAGAAAGATTGGACCAAGAATGAGATTGGGCAAAGGATAACTAACACAAAGATGTTCATAAAGACATATGGAAACTCACAGCTTATATGTACATTCATATGCAAGAGTTTAGAGTTACCACACATAGTGGATATCCGATTGGTTTTAAGGTCCATTTCATAGAAGAAAATACATCTCTGATACTGCAAATTACTCCCAGTACCCATGGCTGAGGAGCCCCTGGGCCCCAGGGATGAACTTACTACCATTATTTTGCTAAATGGACATGGTGTCAAACTGTCTTCTAAATTATAACTCTCTACCCAAAGATCAGTGCAGCTTCCTGGTTTCATCAGTAAAGTATTCTTGTACTGAGGATGATGGATCACAGAGAAATCCACATGTAGTCATTTTCATGGAATGTGCATCTGTGGATACATCAGTCACAAACTGGATATCTACATCACTTTTCTCAAAAGCTCAGGGACTGTCACAAAACATGGAGTAGAAATACTAAGAACAAATGTCAAGGAGGACCAGAATAAAACTGTCTTCTCCTATAATAGAAATACTGTACTCAGAAACTCATAGTAGTTATGGTTGCTTTCAAAAGACTTTTACTAGTATATCAAGCTAGTCATTACTCTAGTATAAATTTGAATGGCATTTATGAGCCCCAGTCCCAACTCCTTACTGAGGTACTCTATACAATTGGTCGCTTCTGGGAAAGGAAGAGTCAATTTTTTGAAGGTGTGACTCCAGGAATAATTGGAATTGATGGTTACTAAATTTTACAAAAAAATAACAATAGAGAGAATTAATTTGGGGGATAAGTTAGTATGAATTTGGCATGAGTATGTGAGGAAGGACTAAGAGGAGGAATTGAGAATAGATATAGTAAAACATTAAAAATAAAGCATTAAATATTAAAATATGAAAAATAAAACAAGTTTGTGACTAATAAATGTCTTTATACTGTTACTATGTTAAACGTACAGCTGTCAGTCTTCTTTTTATCAGTTTAGCTGTTGCTCTTCCTGATTGCCTTAACATTTGTTCATTATCTTCTATTGAGAGCAATGTGAAAAAATATGTGATTTGGTGCAGTTTTCTTCTTTTGCCTTGTGCCTGGAGTTTCAGTTCATGCTTTTCATCTAATTTTGAACAATACTCAGAATGAGTGAACATGCTTAAGACACAGGAACTTTTCCATATATTGTTTGGGAGACAAAATGATACAGTGCTTTGCAAAAAAATTGCCTGCACTTGAGACTTCTTTGCTTCCACTGGGTTACCTCACCCAGCCTTAATATGAGGGTAGGTATCTATTCTTGCAATAACTGGTTATACCATGTTAGCCTTTAAAGGCCTGCACTTTTTGTAAAGGAAACTGAGGAGGTATGGATCTCAAAGAGAGGGGAGATTGAGAAATGTCTGGAAGGGGGAGAGGAGTAAGGGGAAACTGTGGTCTGAATGTAATGTAAGAGAGAAGAATAAATAGAGAGATAGATGGATAGATGATAGAAAAACAATATTTTATTTTAAATTAAACATAGCTACACAATTACCAAACAAACTAATAATTAGGTATTATCTAAGTGCTCAAAGAGAATTTTCACCCAAAAATTTGTATAAATATCCCATACCATCCTGAAAGCATACAAATTGCCCTTCAACTAAAATTGAAATATTGATAATATTTAAAATCCTTTTCTGAAAGAAATTTGAAGCCAATGGGAATTAAAGAAATACATTGTAATAAGTATTATGGATATCTACCCAAAATTCCACAATAGTGATAATTCTCTAAGACTAGAGGACCTAGTCAATAAACAATGTAGAAGGCAGAAATAACAGACACAGTAATTGAAAATTAACAAGTTGAATTATTTTTATTAACAGAAAATGAAATTACTTGCATTGAAAATTTAAAAGAAAGTTAAAAGCACTGAATTAGTAAATGAATTTCTTAAGAACAATATATAG
This sequence comes from Mus minutoides, assembly GCA_902729485.2. NCBI lineage: Eukaryota > Metazoa > Chordata > Mammalia > Rodentia > Muridae > Mus > Mus minutoides. Next base: position 102,143 of record LR753358.1, on the reverse strand, counting down.
ATGCAAGTACTATTATAGATGCAAGTAGTATTATTAGTGGCATGTAACTTTTAAAACTGCAATATCTTGAATAATTGATGTTGTAACACTAGGTTGTGTGTATTTTTGAGTAGTATCTGAATTTGAAATCACATACATATACAAAAGGTAATTCCATACACAAGAGTTCAGTTTCAAGGATTATGCAACAATGTTGATACAGAGAAATATAGTACTGTCTAATGAAATCGAAGTACATGAAAAATATTAAATAGAAAATGGCTTGACTTCCAAAAGGAGAATTTATTCATAAGTCATCAGTTCATTAGTAAATTATATATATATATATATATATATATATATATATATATATATGCCAATAGTAATCATGGAGGAAGATGCCATGAATTTGAGGGTGAGGGTGCCACAGAAAGAGTTGGGATGAGGGGAAATAGGAGGTGTTGGAGGGGAGTAATGAGGGGAAAAGTGATGTAACTCTATTTTAATTAAAGTATATATTTTAAAAAGTTAAAAATGCTATTTATGTAATATATTAAATATTTTCAAAATTAAAAAAAAAGAATCATAATAAAAAGAATGAACAGCTTGCCATAGATATAAACAGTACAGTATTCATAATCTACCAATCCATAAAGTATTCATATTAAACATCTGTGAAAATCATATAAATAAAATAAAATAGTCTGTCCATAAAAATAGTTAACTTTATGATTAATATGTGGCTAGGAAAGCCATAGAAAAGATATGCAAATAGTCAGTCATAACATGAAATAGTGTCATGATTTTTGTTATGGTAAAATACATATTAAATCCAAAAGATACAATCTCAGAAACTAGAGCAACCAAACTTTTATTTAAAAATGACAATAATTAATTAGAATTTGGATATAGCACAGTTGAAACTCCCTCACTGTGGAAAGTCTTAACAAAAGTTTACTGTATTTATTTTGAAAATCCTTTTTCAGGGCTGATGAGATGGCTCAGGGGGTAAGAGCACCCAACTGCTCTTCCGAAGGTGATGAGTTCAAATCTCAGCAACTACATGGTGGTTTACAACCACCCGTAATGAGATCTGACGCCCTCCTCTGGTGCATCTGAAGTCAGCTATAGTGTACATATGAATAATAATAAATGAATCCTTGGACCTGAGACAGCAGGGACTGAGCAAGTGGGACCAGCCGGAGCGAGCTAGGCCGACCAGAGCGAGCGGGGCCAACCGGAGTGAGCAGGGTTGACCTGAAAGAGGGAAAAAAAAAAGAAAATCCTTTTTCAGTTTCTCTACAGAAAAATTAAATATGAATAAGATCCTGAGGGGTTTTCTTTTAGGTTTTCTTACACCAAATTTTAATCTGGATTAGACAATGAGCAGGTTTCTGGATGATGTTAACCTTTAAACATATTAAATGAGACATGGTTGTGTACATTCCTAATGTGGGTATGCCATGCTCATTAAGTTGAACACCTAACACCTGAATAAGGCAAAAACCCTGAGTAAATGTAACTTCTGCCCAACTTCTTCAAACTGGTACATTGGTTTATATTTCTGTTTCTTGCGTCTTGAATGAGATACTTTCCCCTCTTTTGTTTCTAGCCTTTAAGCTTTCAGACTGGAATATGCATGGCTAGCTTCTCTGTTCAGCCCTTTGTCTCAGAACTGAACCAAAAATAGGTTTGAGTGCACACCTAGCTTGTGAAATGCAAATTTTATGAGGCCTCCATAATCAACTCCTTTTAATATTTTCTGCCCCCCTCAACCTGCTCTATTTCTTTTTTTCTTATATATCATATCAATTGTGTTTTTCTGGGGTTATATATATATATATATATATATATATATATATATATATATATATATATAAGCTGAGATGTGGAGATTGGTTATAACAAAAACATGAAGTTTAAAGAATCAGTTATTCCAGCAGTGAATAGCAACAGATGCAGAGACCCACAGCCAAACATCAGGCAGAGCTCTAGAAGTCTTGCAGAATACTGTGGCGTAGAATTGAGCAAGACAGGGTGGTCAAGGACTCCACAAGAATACTTATAGAGTCAACTAACCTGGGCCCACGGGGTATTACAGAAACTGAACCACAGACCAAAGAGTATGCATGGGCTGAACCTAAGCCCCTATAGGTTTCTAGCAGTTGTGTAACTTGGTCGTCATGTGGTTTCCTTAACAAGGCTATCACAGACTCTGTTGTTTGCCTTTGGATCCCCTTCCCCTAACTAAACTTCCTGGTCATGCCTCAGCAGAAGAGAATTTGCCTAATTCTTCTAGGAGTACATATCCCAGGGATAGGCAGTACCCAAGGGGGCTTCCTCTTCTCTGAGGACAGGGGGAGAGGGTAATGGGGGATAGATTTATAAAGACAGGAGGACTGGGATGAGAGGAAGGAGAGGGGCTGAGATTGTGATATAAAGTGAATAAAAATATTGAAACAAAAGAACCACTTATTTTCAGCTGCATTTCAGAAGTACAAACATAAAAATAGCCTTATTAAATTGTCTGATGAAAGAGTCCCAAATTATTCGAAACTGGAGAAAAGTTGAAAACATGCTCTAATGTTTTATAGAGAGATCTGATAAATAATAGAATTAGATGTGATGTTTAGCTGAGTAGATTTGTTCAGCAATTATTGAGAGGAGTAATTTAATTCTTCCTGACCTCTTGTAATCAGTTGTGAAAAGAAGGAGGAGAACTGAACAGATAGGCAGAAAAAGAGTCATAATGTGGAAAGTTTGAAAAACTCTCAGTCTATACATATTTCAAAATTCCCAATCACCTTTTGAGTATAACATTAAAGGAATAGCTAAAAACTATTTGTTAACATTAGACCATAGATATTATTGATATTTTAAAGAAAACTAAAAGTACACACAAAATGACATTATAAATGGTATCATGTGAGCATAAAGGAAAACAACAGCAGAAAGAAATGAGGCAGTAAAAAGATTTTCTCTCTCACAAAGAGGGATAAATGGATGGAAGGCAGGGCAGAGGTAATTGAAGCTGTTTCTATTACTATTACCTGTGTGGGCAAAGCTGCTTCTTCCATCACTTAAACGTTAACGCTATAAATTTCATAGGTGGCATTCTCATTAAGTGGCCTGTGAACACAGGTGTTTGGGGAGCAAAATAGGTAGGAACATGCAGCAGATACATGCAGCAATGTTATAATCCCAGTGGAACCTGAAAGATGCATGTCAATCTGATTGTGAAATAGCATAGATATTTAAGTACAAAGCCAAAGAGATTAGTTGGTGAGAGTGAATGGATAGTTATAGGTATTTCTAAAACAGCAAAGTACAGTCCATTAGTTTGATACAGGTCCTGTAAAAAAGACTGATTTCTAGATATGACTTTTCACTTTATAGAGTACACTTGAAAATGAAATATAGAAGCATTTTGGGGACTATTTGGATGGATGGTCACATGTGAGGTGTATGGAAATTATTCTCAGGCAGTGGTGGCAAATGCCTTTAATCCCAGCATTTGAGAAGCAGAGACAAAGGAATCATTGAGTTCAACGCCAGCTTGGTCTACAGAGTGAACTCCAGGAGAGCCAGAGTTGCAGAATGAAACCCTCTATTGAAAAATGAAACATACCAATCGAACAAAACAACAGCAAAAAGAAGAAAAACAACAAAAATGAAAAGATAAAGGAACAGACATAATTTGGGCCCTGCAGAGAAGAATTCTGCAGACAGTGTTATGTAGCTACAAAATTAACATGTGGAATCCTAAATCACCAATCTGGTAATATAGCATTATTTTAAATTATGATTTTGAAATACAATTCATTAGAGGTGATGTTGTAAAGATTGGACCTTCACTATGTGACTAGTATTTTTTCAAGGTAAAGAAAACTTTGTCTTTCTCTTGAAACTGTCATTTCGTGATCTAGAATGACAAACACTAGAGATGGGCTGTCAACAGAAGCTAAATATATAACCATAGAATTTCAAAACTTTTACCCTTAGTTTTAAGAGGATATCTTTGGATTATTTAAATAACTTAATTAGGGTATTTTGTTACAACATTTGAGCTGATGAAGAAGCAATGTGGACAAATATTTCCACTATAAATTATGAACCAGAAGATGTATGTACATGAAAAACTATGCCTAAATCCACTTGCTTATTTAAAATTTATATTTAGTCATCAGTAACTAAACAGAAACATGGGTATAACAATTTCAGAATGAGCAATACCTACTTCATTTGTGTGGTAAAATACTACTAAGCAATGAATAAATATAATAGAGAACTGTTGCAAAAAACAGCACAGAATGTTCTCTCAGATCGAAATGTTGAGATAAAAATGTCTGTTACTAAAGTATAAATAGATTCTTGTTCCAAAAATATGAAAGAGAAAAGAAACTAAAGTAGTGTACAATGATGGAGTTCAGCCCACTGGGTGATGCAGGGAAGAATGAACAGAAGGAGCTTTAAGGAACACTGGATGGTGCTAGAAATGCTCTGTGCTTTGATGGTCTTGGTGTCTACACACAGAGAATGCTTCTGTAAACTTACACTGGGATGATAAAGCATAAACACAAAAGGAAAGACACAGCATTTTCTTTTTGCACTCAAACTCTGTCAAAACAAAAAAATCCATTTCCCATTAAAAAGTTTTATTTCCAAGAAAGGACTATAAGCATCAATTTGTATATGGCTAGCTGGGACCACAGACTCAGTCTTGAAGAATTTGATACTTCCTACTGAGTAAATGAACAATTTAGATGTGTCTTCTGAGCCTCCTGACTCACCGTCTCCATCACAGAAGTTCCATCTGACCTAAATTTTTGTGATATCAACACCAAGGAATGGGAGGAAGCCTCTTGAGGTTAAAGAGGCAGCCATGATAGATTCTGGACAGCTGAGCAATATAGGTCAGTAGACAACCTCCTAAATGAGGAGCAGGGGCAGGGACTGCAACACTGGGATATGGGGAGGCAGGGTGAGAATTGGATGTGGATTACCTTCTCCTTGGGTTGACATAGTCCTGGTAACTCATGCCTCCACTGGGCTCTCCTTCAGCGGAGCCAAGTGGAGGTAAAGGTGCTCACAATGGAGAGGGTTTCATGAACAAGCTACTTTGTGTCTTGCTCATGAGTCTTCAGAGTTTCATTTCCCTCGTTTTATGCCTTAACTGAATACTTGTTTCAATAATGTAGAGAGGCAAGTAGAGACTTAGGAATGAAGATGAATGGATATGTCTTCTGAACATGTGAGGATTTCTGGAAGGGATGTACATGTAAGGAAGGTAAGCTCTATAGATGAAGGATGCCCTTAGCATTAACTGAAAACCCTTTATTCCTAGCAGGATTTTAGAGGTCTATTATGCTGCTCCTTAAATGCTACATCCACTCCAGTAGTGACTTGCTTGGCAGGCCTGAAAACCTGGAAGCAGTCCTGAGGCAAAGAGTTTCAAAAGAAACCCATCCTGCTAGAACCTTGGCATTCCCATAGCTAGAAGGTCCCAGATTTGTCCCTGCAATTTCATGGAGGGTCTTACATGCTTTCTTACAGTATTTTACTACATAAGAGTTAGAAATCTCAGGGCAAGCTTAGCAAAGTATAACTAAGTCACTGCCTTACACAGGAATTGACCATTACCTTGGAAGAAGGAAGCTTGTGACCTGAGAAGGAACCAGAGTAGAAACTTAGAACTATAGCTAGTTGAGTTCCACCCATAAAAATATTTACAATGGCCTAGGGGAAAGGTGGACTATGGCAAGGGCACGAAGCCCTTGCCTCTGGCTTCTAAGTTTAAGCTGACCTTAGGTGGAGTTGTTTTTGATCCCAGTTGTTAATATGGAATTTTATCCCAGTTCTTCAGCGTTTGCATTCCTGTGTTTTGTGTAAGAATCCAGTAACCTCTAGTAACCTCTTTGTATCTTGCTGGTGTGTCACCTAATTTCCCTATTTTCTTCTGTATAAAAAGTCTGATGCTCAATTTGACAAATTGCACTCAGATCTACAGTCCTTTGTGTAGTGTCTGCATGTCGTTCACCAAATCCTTGCCCACTTGCTACAGAGAACCGTGCCATACAGATAGGGGATCTAAAGGGTCTGCAGCACTTAAAAATAAAATTCTGCAGAGAAAAACTGTCTTTTCAATCTACCACAGATGCTGTTTTAGTTGGGTTCCATCTTCATTAGAATCGAAAAATACCAAAGAGTCCCCTGATTTTGTCTTCTTTCTCTCTCACATCTCTTGCCAAAAGTCGCAGACTGAATTTGAGGTCAGTGAGTACCTTGGAAATGGAGGCAGGAACTTTTCAGTCCCAGAAAGCCATGTTTGTTGATGTTTTGGATTTTCTTTTGGTGTGGAAGAGCAATTTCTCAGGGTGTCACCCCAGATGGCAATACAGACTAAACTGTGTGGCCTTGCTCACACACAGAGGTGGTATGGCAGTGATGTATAGAGCTAGGATTCTTTGCATGGTATCAACCTGGTTCCAGAACTTTCCACACTGGCAAGTGCTTTCTCATTATCCTGTTTGTTCTGGGCTTGCGCTGTTCATTCTGGAGCTCTGAGTTAGGTAAGTTATTGTGGACCAGAAGATCCAATCCAATGTCAATCTAATGACAAGGATATTCCTTAGAGATCTTTACTATTTGTCTGTTGTGTTGGGAAATGGGCAGCAAACTTTTGAATGGGGATGTTCCCTCTCTACACAGAGCAGCAGGTAAGCAACTTTATGCCCAAGAGAAGGTTAAGATAAAGCTTTATTCTATGCATTAGTATTCAGATATGTTGAGAAGACACTTGCTATGGATGGTAGGGGCAGGGGATGGGGCCACAAACAGGCTTGTCCATGATTCTCTGATGTCCTTTACAGCAGCTGCACACAGCTGCCCCCTGTCCAGAGCATATGAGCAAGATTTAACTGGATGGCTGGATGTTCACTTGAGGTATCCTTGCCATACTGAATCCTTGAAGAGCTCATTTCCCCTCTGTATACTCTGATGGACTGAAGGGGTTGGTGCAGTTGGGACCTTAGTTGTGTGTGTGTGAGTGGGGGTGTGAGTGGGGAATGGCTTCTTGACTTTGGCTTGTTGTTTTTCTGTAAATGAGAGCAGGCAGAAGAACATTCGAGATCAGGACTTGGGAGAGAATCTATAGAATCCTTATCTGAGAAGTTGAAAGGAAAACCTTCCTCTCTGGGAAGCTGTAGACAGCCTTTCCACTGCTGGGTCTGGAACATGAGAGGAATCTACTTTCAACACCAGAGGGAGAGTTCCACACCTCATCAGGATGTTTTGGGTGATTTTTGTTCCCTGTCTCTGAATTTTGATACAACTCCACACCACAACAATTCACACAGTTTCATCTGTAATCTGAATATAGGAAATAACCAACCCCACAGATCTCTTCCTTTACCCAGTTATAGCTCATAGCAATTAACTGATCAAGTTCCTCCTCTCTCTGTGAGAACTCTCAGCCTTGCTCAGGATTAGGCTGTCTTCTACTATCTTACATTTGGTAAGCAGTAACATGCAGAATCTGTATGACCACGCACTTCACAGGAGAAGTGTTATCCACAATCTAATTTATTTTTATTTTTTTTCTTACAGAAGGTTGGTAAAAGGTGCAATATGGATTAATTCATTCATAAGTAAGAGCAGCTCTCTTGTGATCTCCATTAGGGCAAAAGAGATTCATTGGTTGACTTTGCTCATTTTGCACTTCAAATTTCCTATCTGTTAAGGTTTGACCTTTCTTATGGTATGAGACATTTTTATGATGCTGAGAAGTCAGAAGCACTTATAGTTAATCCATAGTATCTTCAGAAGTATTGTTGGCATCATGGAATGTTGGTTGTTATAACTGAGAGCAATTTTTATTCAGAATGCTTACATTGTACCTGTGCCAATCTCATTTAACTTGGGGCATTTCTCAAGGAGTTTTGCTAGTTCAGAGTTTATGGTATCCAGCAGAGGTTAGGATGACAGGAGTGTTGTTCTCAAAGTTGATATAGAACAATTAATTTTATGGTGTGAAGATGGAGGCTAGGCTACTACAAATAATCGTGTATGACCCAGTCTATATGTTTCTTATAAAATAACACATATTTTATTTTGAGCTATCATTAATGTCTTATCAATCTTTTAGTAGTTTTAAATATATTATAAAATATTATTAAAATGCAGTATATAGTTTTATAATATATCTTAATTTTGAAATTATATTTATCCATTTCTAGGGTTTAGAATTACCTCCTTGGCATTTCATAACCCTCTAATTCAATTGCAGAGCTCTGCTTTTGTGCTGAATGTAACTATTTAATGCATTACTTGAATTTGATGTTTTTTTGCTATTTCATTGGAGGTATTACTTAGGAAAGGAGTCTAGAACATTGATCAGTCTACTGATACATTGCTAAAAGTTCTGGGGGCAATCTTTTACACTTGTAAAGTATATTGTATTCTGATGTTCAGTGAGATCCAAATGGATCTCCATCTCTTCCACTTACTGCTATTGTTCACTTTAATTCAATCCACACATGCAGATTTCAGGAATTTTTACTTTGACTCTGACTTCATGAAGAACCAGAACTTTAAATGCTTTTAACTTGGAGTCATTATATGGGGAGGACAAGGGTAATATACGAACAACTGAATTTAGTGGCATACATGATGAAGACTGTGCTAACAACTCCATCTCCTTTTCACTCTAGAGGGTCAGACAATGGGGATTCCTGAGTGAAATCTTTTATTATCAGCAAAGTAAAGGGAAAACTACTCAATCTCTATCTTTATTTGTTCAAATCTCATTGGAAAACAGTGGAAACAATTTCTAGTATTCTTCTTTGCACACAATAATAGAAACAAAGTATGGCTTACCAGTGTGATATTCTGCCCTTTCAGTTGAATATGAAAGTATTACACTGACCGTACATGAGGAAGATTGAACTCATTCCTTCCCACTCTGTATTATGGGAAGGAATGAAGCAGATGGACACTGGACAGATTTGATGGGGATACAGACTGGCTATTTCACTTTCTAGTTTTCCTATAAAAGACAGAGAATGAGCTGAAGATACAAGCACAGGACTTGAGCCTCAGTGTGCAGAATTTATTTCTGGGAGGCTTGAGGTAAACTCTCTCTTTCTGAGTTAGGAGTAGGGAAATGCCTGCTTCTCACATCCAAGAGAATGTCCCTACACCACTTAGGGAGTTCTGGGCAATTTTGTACTTAAAAAAAACACTCACTGATGAATGGATATTAGCCCAAAAGTTCAGAATACCCAAGATTCAATTCACAGACCATATGAAGCCCAAGAAGAAGGTATTCCAAAGTGTGAATGCTTGAGTGCTTCTTAGAAGGGGAAAAATACAGGAGGAAATATGGAGACAAAGTGTGGATCAGAAACTGAAGGAAAGGGCATCCAGAGACTGCCCCACCTGGGCATCCATCCCATCTACACTTACCAAACCCTGAGGCTATTGTGGATACTGGGAAGTGCTTGCCGAAGGGAGCCTAATATTTGTGTTTCTTGAGAGGCTCTGACAGAGCCTGACAAATACAGAGACAGAAGCTCACAGCCAACCATTGGACTGATCACAGGGTTCCAGATGGAGGAGTTGGAGAAGGGAATGAAGGAGCTGAGGGGGTTTGAAGCCCTGTAAGGAGGGGAGCAACAGTGTCATCAGGCCAGTCCCCTAGAGCTCCTGGGGACTGGACCACCATCCAAAGATTACACTTGCAGGGACACATGTCTCTGGCCACATGAGTGGCATAGGATGGTCTTGTTGAACATCAGTGGGAGGAATAACCCTTGAGGCTGAGGGTGTTCGATGCTCCAGTGTAGGGTAAATGACAGGGCAGGAAGACAGGAGTGGGTGGGTGGGTTGGGAAGCAATCTCATAGAGGCATGGAGAGGGGGGAAGGTATAAGGGGTTTCTGAAGGGGAGACCTGGAAGGGAGAAAACATTTGAAATGTAAATAAAGAAAATATCCAATAAAAAGAAAAATAAAAGAAAAAATACCAGTCTCCAAATAGCTCCATACTAGCTTGGACAATTCACAGAATTTCTTTTGTGATGTGGAAACAGAAAATAGGTCTTTATTTATTGACAGTTCCTGTTTCACAGTATCTTCCTGTGGGAACTCTCTATGTTTCTCAGGGTCAGCTTCTAGCCACACATGCAGCTTGGAGGAATTTTGACTCAGATACTAACTTCAAGAAGAAAGTTAAATGCTAATACCTGGAATTAGGTGGGAGACAGCAAAGAGAATAAATGAAGAGCTAAAGTCCAAGGAGTGTGTGCTAGAGATGGAGGTAAGGGCTTTGCCATTTCCACTCAAAACACTGGAAAATGGGGATCCCCGAGTAATCCACCCTTTATTCTCAGCAAGGTAAATAGAAAACTACACCCTCTCTGTTTTTATTTATTTCTCAAAATACACTTAGTAAATAAGAAGATCTGTCTAGAGTTCTTCTTAGCACACTACAGTAGGCACATGACTTGGATAATCAGTGTATTTTTGTTATATTTTAGTTGAAAATAATTATGTTCTATGGGTCATGATGCTTTCACTATGAAATGGTCATTCAGGTTCGAATCTATGAGGCACCATACTTCTCAGGCCAGGTTAGCACAACAGTAGATGAATAAAACAAAGGTACTTAAAAAAAAGAATAGTTCAACATCCTCAAGATAAATGTCCCCTTGGAAGAATATAGAGCTTCTCTAGAGAAAAGGAGTTGATTGCAGATGATGTCCAATTGGCCAGTTTTTCTCTATTAGTCACTTTTTTTTCCAACATACCTGCCTAAAGACCTCATTTACTATACTAAGAACTGTTTAAGAGTGATTGGCTCCTATTGTCTCTGCACCAGTCAGTGGAGTAGTCTTCTGATTCAGCATGTGAAGACACCACATATTAGGAATAAGTTAAAAATATCTGAGACTGAGTCTTTGGGGCACTATGATCCTACTTCCCTCTCAGTTTCTTGCTCTTTCCCAACAAAAGGGGAAGTTATTTTCTAATTCATATTCTAGGCTCTGTTATATTCTGTCATAACTTGTGTCCAAAGCAAAGGGTTCAGGAGCCGTATACTGAAACCATGAGCCAAACTAATGTATTCTTTATTTAAATTCCTTCTTCCAGCTATGTACGATGGTGTTGAAAACTCCAACTTATTTCTTTTTTTATTATTAATTTAAAAAAAAACTTACAATCCATATTTTGTTCCCCCACACTGTCTACCCTCTGGGTCTACCACATCCCATACCCTCCTCCCACCCCACCCCTGTCTCCACTGGATGTCCCCACCCTTTACCCCACCTGACCTCTAAACTTCCTGGGGCCTCCAGTTTCTTGAGGGTTAGGTACATCACCTCTGAATGAACCCAGACCTGGAAGTCCTCTACTGTATGTGTGTTGGGACCTCATATCAGCTGGTGTATGCTGCCTGTTAGGTGGTCCAGTGTTTGAGGGATCTCAGGGGTCCAGATTAAGTGAAACTGCTGGTCCTTCTACAGGATTACCCTTCTCCTCAGCTTCTTTCAGTCTTCCCTAATTCAACAACAGGGGTCAGCTGCTTCTGTTCATTGGTTGAGTACAAATATCTGCATCTGACTCTTTCAGCTGTTTGTTGGGTCTTTCAGAGTTCCAGGTCTCTTTTTGTGAGTGCTCTATGGCTTCAGTAATAGTGCCAGGCCATGGGAACTCCCTTGAGCTGGATCCTGTAGAGAGCCGCGCCCAAGCTGGTTCTGCCGCCATTCCAAGTTGGTGCCGACATCCTGTCACCACCCCCAGCCTGGGACAAGCAAACAAGTTCAGTGCACATGCGCTTGTGACAAAGCCACGTAAGTCACCGCCCATCCCGGGGCATAACTTGAGGTAATGGGCAGTCAGCCAATCCTGATAACACACATCACACTGAGGTGTATTTAAGCGGGACCCATCTTGGGCTCACCCTCTTTCTCCGCATGATGTAATAAAGGTATGCTTGTAGAAGGATTCTGGTGTCCACGTCCGTTCTTGCTGGCGAGGCGGTAATGTGGCCACTTACAGGATCCTACTTTGGACCTGTCAATGGGCCTATTTTCTTCAGCCTCTTCTCCATTTCCATCCTTCTAATTCTTTCAGACAAGAACAATTAGGGGTGAGAGTTTCGACTGTGCGATGGCAACCCCATCCCTCACTTGATGTCCTGTCTTCCTGCTGGAGGTGAGCTCTATAGGTTCCCTCTCCCTACTGTAGGACATTTCATCTAAGGTCCATCCTTTTAATTCCTCAGAGTTTCTCACATCCCAGGTTTCTGCATTCTGGAGCCCCCCCCCCCCAACCTCCTACCTCCCAAGGTTGCCTGTTTCCATTCTTACTGCTGGCCCTCAGGGATTCAGTCCTTTTCCCTCACCAAATAACAGATCAGGTTCCCCTCTCCCCCCTCATTCTTCCACCCATCCACTTTTCCTCCCAGGTCCCTCCCTCCCTCCCCACTTGTGATTGCTTTCTTCTCTCTCCCAAGTGGGACTGAGGCATCCTCTCTTGGGCACTTCAGATTGTTGAAGTTTTGAGTTCTTTGGACTGTTTCTTGGGTATTCTGTACTTTTTTTTTTGGGGGGGGGTTGTTTTTTTGTTTTGTTTTGTTTTTTTTTTTTTTTGTTTTTTGGCTAATACTCACTTACTAGTGAGTACATACGATACATGACTTTTTGGTTCTCAGTTACCTCATCTAGGTGATATTTTCTAGTTCCATCCATTTGCCTGCAAAACTCAGGATGTCCTCATTCTTAATAGCTGAGTAGTATTCCATTGTGAAAATGAGCCACATTTTCTGCATCCATTCTTCTGTCGTGGGACTTACTTCTTTTACTGTTTAGTTTATCTTAATGTCATCCCTTGCATCCCTTGCATGTCCAAGGCAATGTCCTACTCTTCCCTGAAGATTTAAAAGCCAGGTCCATGGGAAGGGGCAGAGATTTTGATCACCCAGTAATGGCCAGATGCTTTTCTGATGTAGTTGAGAAGAATGCAATAGAAATGAACCCTTCGTAGCCCTTCCACCATGTTTCCCCTTCTCAAGCATCAGAGGCATAAGTCAGTAGATGAAGACGTGTGTGTGTGTGTGTGTGTGTGTGTGTGTGTGTGTGTGTGTGTATGTGTGTGAAAAATCTATTGTGTCGTCTTCTTCTGAATTTTGTGATTTGCTTCTCTCTTAATTTTTCATTCCTGCATTTTATGTTCAATTATATGAAATTGGTTTTTTTTCCTCTTTATTAGATATTTTCTTCATTTACATTTCACATGTTATCCAGAAATTTTCCCTTACCCTCCCGCGTCCCCACCCTGCCCCCCTACCCACCCCCTCCCACGTAATGGCCCTGGCATTCCCCTGATCTGGGGCATATAGAGTCTGTATGACCAAGGGGCCTCTCCTCCCAATGATGACCAACTAGGCCATTTTCTTCCATATATGCAGCTAGAGACATGAGCGCAGGGGGGACTAGTTAGTTCATGTTATTCTTCCACCTAGAGGGTTGAAGACTTTCATTGGCTATCTATTCCAAAGATGGTGATCTCTGAGGCTAAGGTTATACCAGACTCAATGATTCATAGGACAAGTTAGCCCCTTTCTTTGAAAAACAAATGAGTACCCATGAGTTTAAACTTGTTGTTTCCCAGCAGTTCATGGCAAGAAGTGTAAGGAAGCTATCTGTATTTGCTCAGCCACCTCGCTAAACTACTTCCAATTTTACATTGTGAAAATATTGAAAGGTATGACAACAATTGGAAAACTAGGACTCCTGATATCTTTATAAAATGTTCATGACATATTTTATGAGATAATTTATAACAAAATAGCATACACATTTTTAGCCCAGCTTATAAATTTGATTGCATAGATATGCTGAGAGATGCAGATCTGAATTTTAAAAATGACTGTCTATGAATTATGGTGTTATTGGTAAGAATATGTTACTCCTGTCCGGTCCACACCGCTCCGCTCCAGCGCAGGGCGCAAGGCCTGGGTGCCGCGCACCCAACCAGGTTTCCAGCGGGACCCTCCCAGCGTTCTCCGGACCACTGGTAAGAGGAACACACATCTGTTCGAGCCCAAACGCATGGGACTTGAGTCTGCAGCCGGGAGATAGACAGGCGGAGAGCAGACCCCTTCCCTTCCGGTCCACACTGCTCCACTCCAGCGCAGGGTGCAAGGCCTGGGTGCCTCACACTCACCCAGGTTTCCAGCGGGACTCTCCTAGCAATCTAAGGACCACTGGTGAGCAGCTGAACTCAGCATCTGTTCCGGCCCAATCGCCAGTGACCTGAGACACCAGCAGGAGATTGAGAAAGGCCCAAGACAAGACAGACGCTCGCTTCTGGTCTCCACCAACACCAGGTCTCCTTGGGCAGGAATGGTAGTAGGTAAGCCTAAGAACAGAAGCAACAGAATCCAAGGGTACTTGGCATCACCAGATCCAAACTCACCCACCACTTCAANTCCTAGATACAACAGCACACCAGAAAAACAGGACATGGATATAAAATCACTCGTCATGATGATGATGGAGGACTATAAGAAGGAAATGCAGGAAAGCACAGTTAAACAACTAGAAGCAGTTATAGAGGAAAAATTTAGAGAGTTACAGGAAAACAATACCAAACAGGTGATGGAAATGAACAAAGCCATCCAGGACCTAAAAATAGGAGTAGAATCAATTAAGAAAAACCAAAAGGAGATAACCCTGGAGATAGAAACCATAGGAAAAAAATCAGGAACCATAGATATGAGCATCAGCAACAGAATGCAACAGATGGAAGAGAGAATCTCAGGCACAGAAGATTCTATAGGGAGCATAGACAAGACAATCAAAGAAAATGCTAAATGCAAAAAGATTCTAACACAAAATATCCAGGAAATCCAGGATACAATGAGAAGACCAAACTTAAGGATAATAGGAGTAGATGAGAAAGAAGACTATCAAACTAAAGGGCCAGCAAATATCTTCAACAAAATAATAGAAGAAAACTTTCCATAGCTAAAGAATGAGATGCCCATAAACATACAAGAAACCTACAGAACTCCAAATAGGCTGGACCAGAAAAGAAATTCCTCCCGACACATAATAATCAGAACAACAAATGCACTAAATAAAGACAGAATACTAAAGGCAGCAAGGGAAAAAGGTCAAGTAACATATAAGTGCAGGCCTATCAGAACTACTCCAGACTTCTCACCAGAGACTATGAAAGCCAGAAGAACATGGACAGAGATTATACAGACACTAAGAGAACACAAGTGCTAGCCCAGGCTACTATACCCAGCAAAACTCTCAGTTACCATAGCCGGAGAAACCAAAGTATTCCATGACAAATTCAAATTCACAAAATATCTTTCCACGAATCCAGCCCTTCAAAGGATAATAACAGAAAAACACCAATACAAGGACGGAAACACTGCCCTAGAGAAAGCAAGAAAGTAATCCTTCAACAAACCTAAAAGAAGACAGCCACAAGAACAGAATCCCAACTCTAAAAACAAAAATGACAGGAAGCAACAATTACTGTTCCTTAATATCGCTTAATATCAATGGACTCAATTCTCCGATAAAAAGACATAGACTATCAGACTGGCTACACAAACAGGACCCAACATTTTGCTGCCTNCTTCAAAGAAGACCTAGTTCCAGTTCTTCTCAAAGTATTCAACAAAATAGAATCTGAAGGTACACTACCCAATTCATTCTATGAAGCCACAATTACTCTGATACCTAAACCACACAAAGACACAACAAAGATAGAGAACTTCAGACCAATTTCCCTTATGAATATCGACACAAAAATACTCAACAAAATTCTCGCCAACTGAATCCAAGAACACATCAAAACGATCATCCATCATGACCAAGTAGGCTTCATCCCAGGAATGCAGGGATGGTTTAACATATGGAATTCCATCAACGTAATACACTATATAAACAAACTCAAAGATAAAAACCACATGATCATCTCCTTAGATGATGAGAAAGCATTTGACAAAATCCAACACCCATTCATGATAAAGGTCTTGGAAAGATGAGGAATTCAAGGCCCTTACCTAAACATGATAAAAGCAATCTACAGCAAACCAGTGGCCAACATCAAACTAAATGGAGAGAAACTGGAAGCAATCCCACTAAAATCAGGGACCAGACAAGGCTGCCCACTTTCTCCCTACCTATTCAATATAGTACTTGAAGTCCTAGCCAGAGCGATTCCACAACAAGAGGAGGTCAAGGGGATACAAATTGGAAAGGAAGAACTCAAATTATCACTATTTGCAGATGATATGATAGTATATATAAGTGACCCCAAAAACTCCACCAGAGAACTCCTAAACCTTATAAACAGATTTAGTGCAGTAGCTGGATATAGAATTAATTCAAAGAAATCGATGGCCTTTCTCTATATAAAGGATGAACTGGCTGAGAAAGAGATCAGGGAAACATCACGCTTCACAATAGTCACTAACAATATAAAATATCTTGGTGTGACTCTTACGAAGGAAGTGAAAGATTTGTATGAAAAGAACTTCAAGTCTCTAAAGATAGAAATTGAGGAAGACCTCAGAAGATGGAAGGATCTCCCATGCTCATGGATTGGCAGAATCAATATAGTAAAAATGGCTATTGTGCCAAAAGCTATCTACAGATTCAATGCAATCCCCATCAAAATTCCAACTCAATGCTTCAAGGATCTAGAAAAGAAAATTAGCAAGTTCATCTGGAATAACAAAAAACCTAGACTAGCGAAAACTCTTCTCAACAATAAAAGAACATCTGGTGGAATCACCATGCCTGACCTCAAGCTGTACTACAGAGCAATCAAAACAAAACAAAACAAAAACTGCATGGTACTGGTACAGCAACAGACAAGTAGATCAATGGAATAGGATCGAAGACCCAGAAATGAATCCACACACCTATGGTCACCTGATCTTTGACAAGGGAGCTAAAACTATCCAATGGAAAAAAGACAGCCTTTTCAACAAATGGTGCTGGCACAACTGGCAGCTCTCATGTAGAAGACTGGGAATTGATCCATTCTTATCTCCTTGTACTAGGGTCAAGTCTAAATGGTTGAAGGACCTCCACATAAAACCAGAGACACTGAAACTTATAGAGGAGAAAGTGGGGAAAAGCCTCGAAGATATGGGCACTGGGGAAAAATTCCTGAACAAAACAGCAAAGGCTTGTGCTGTAAGATCAAGAATTGACAAATGGTACCTCATAAAGTTTCAAAGCTTCTGTAAGACAAAAGATACTGTCAACAGGACAAAAGGGCCACCAACGGATTGGGAAAGGATCTTTACCAATCCTAAATCAGATAGGAGACTGATATCTAATATATATAAAGAACTCAAGAAGGTGGACACCAGAAAATCAAATATCCCCATTAAAAAGTGGGGCACAGAGTTAAACAAAGAATTCTCAACTGAGGAATACCGAAGGGCTGAGAAGCACTTGAAAAAATGTTCAATATCCTTAATCATCAGGGAAATGCAGATCAAAACAACCCTGAGATTCCACCTCACACCAGTAAGAATGTCTAAGAACAAAAATTCAGGTGACAACACATGCTGGCGAGGATGTGGAGAAAGGGGAACAATTCTCCATTGTTGGTGTGAATGCAAGCTGGTTCAAGCACTCTGAAAATCAGTCTGGTGGTTCCTCAGAAAATTGGACATAGTACTACCAGAAGATCCTGCAATACCCCTACTGGGCATATATCCAGAAGATATTCCATCTGGTAATAAGGACACATGTTCCACTATGTTCATAGCAGCCTTATTCATAATAGCCAGAAACTGGAAAGAACCCAGATGTCCCTCAACAGAGTAATGGATACAAAAAAATTGGTATATTTACACAATGGAGTGCTACTCAGCTATTAAAAACAATAAATATATGAAATTCCTAGGCAAATGGATGGATCTGGAGGCCATCATCCTGAGTGAAGTAACCCAATCACAAAAGAACTCAAATAACATATACTCACTGATATGTGGATTTTAGCCCAGAAACCTAGACTACCCAAGATACAATTTACTAAACACATGATACTCAAGAAGAAGGAAGATCAAAATGTGGACACATCACCCCTTCCTACAAAGCACACATTGAAGGAGTTACAGAGATCAAGTGTGAAGCTGAATCCAAAGGTTGGACCCAATGACTGCGGCTGCCAGGGATCCATCCCACAATCAGCCACCAATCATAGACACTATAGCATATGCCAGCAAGATAGTGCTGAAAGGGCCCGGATATAGCTGTCTCGTGGGAGACTATACCAATGCCTGGCAAACATGGAGGTAGAAGTTTACAGTCAGGTATTAGATGGAACACAGGGTTCCCAAGGAAGGAGCTAGAGAAAGTACCAAAGGAGCTGAAGGGGTCTTCAACCCTATAGGTGGAAGAAGAATATGAACTAACTAGTACCCCTGAGCTCATGTCTCTAGCTGCATATATAGAAGAGGATGGCCTAGTTGGCCATCATTGGGAAGAGAGGCCCCTTGGTCATGCAGACTTTATATGCCCCAATACAGGGGAACGCCAGGGCCAAGATGTGGGAGCGGATGGGTAGGGGAGCAGGGCTGGGAGTGGGGAGGGTATAGGGAACTTTCTGGATAACACTTGAAATGTAAATGAAGAAATTATCTAATAAATATTGAAAAGAAAAAGAATATGTTACTCCTTACATGTGCTTTTATCACTTGTTTATAGATATTTGTGTTTCATACTCATTAATATATTCATAGTATTAATTTATTTTAAATTATTTTCATGATGAGGATAAATGAATATATCAATAGTTTTTTCAGACAGTTCTTGAATTAAGATTGTCTATACTTCAAGCCAACTTTATGCATTATTGGTACTACTTCATTTAAACTACCTGAATAATTTCTATCATGTACTATCACTTACAATTTTGTGTTTTAGCAGGTATCTCTTGATGTAGAACTGGCTTTAGTGTAGGTGAATTTGACTCTTTATTTGTCTTTCTCATAATATTTGAAGAGATAAGAGAGATTTTAGAAGTATGAATGACACTTAGGACCATAAGTTACATAGATATCACAGTATCGCTTCATTCTATTAGTTTACGAAACTTACATGGCAGACCCAAAGCCAAATGATGAATATCAAGTTTTACTCATCATGAAGTAGATATAGGAGATATAGTACTAAGGACAACAATATAATGTGCTTGGTTGTTAAGAGTGATTACTGATGTAAATTCTAACACCAGATATTTGACACCTCTGGTGTCCACAGACACCTGTAGTCACATGCACATAATTCCTACCCACACACATAATTTTTAAAAAATTAAAGTGTGTGTATTTAGAATCATTAAAATCCCTTTAAAATAATTAAGTATGCTTTTATAATTTATAATCTAAAATGTTATTAATACCACAAATATGAGATTTAATATCTTCAATAAAATGGGTTTATATCCTCCATATTAGCTTGATACCTATGGAAGGAGACATCTTTACTCTTAGTTAAGCAAAAATGCAAAAGAAACACATAATTATATATTTTCTGAAAATACTATAGCTACTAATAGGCTGGTAAAGTCTTTTAAATCATGTGTTGCTATATACACATCAGGTCCTAATAACTGCATAAATAATATTTGAAAACATTTCTTTCAAATTACTATTTATAAGTACATATCAGTTCTTTATGTCACATTTTCAAAATTTTATATTGGATTCAATTCAACAACAATGACAACATCATCATCATCACCAACAAAACCCCAAATAGTAATTGGATATCTGAGCCTCATAGTTGACTCTTGTGAACATTTTCATGCTTGAAAATAGCTGCTTGTGAAGGAAAGAATCACAAACAACTCCAAAACTATCCAATATGTCTTTTGGGTCCCTGTGGTCACATTCTTATTTAGACATGTGTAGAGAACACAGAAGCAAAGCAATCACAACCCCCATTATTTTAGGCATGCATGGGAAAGTGATGGGCTTGGTGCATGTGAGTCCCATTGGTAATTTTGAATAAAATGACTCCCTTGTCAATATTTTGCAAACCCAAAAATGAGTTGCACAAGAAATGTATTCAGAGTATTTAACATCTGGTCAGTCCCTTGTGTTGTGCTGTATTAAATTAAAGCCTTTGTCATATTTCCATGTACAGTCACATCAATTCCCATAATACTTGGAAAAGTTTATTTATAAATATAGATCTAAACGGTTAATATGAAAAGCATTATGTAATCAGAGTCCATGGATGCAAAAAAATGACTGGTATGAAATAGGTCCTATTTTCACACAAACAAAAAACGGATGTGTCCTGTCAGTACTTAAAGACATGAACTTTGTGAACTAAAGAGAAAATAAATCACTTAGAAACATTATTATATCAAGGTTTGTCATAATGAAAACTTAAATATAATCAAATTGGCTAAAGATTCACTACTTATTTGAATTAATGTTCAGTAATAACTAACAGTAACTCAAAAGACTAGGACAAAGATCAGACCTAAAGATTTGTTTTAACTGCTGATATATCTGAAATAATAGCTCATATACACATGGATCCAAAAAGAAAGAGTATAATAATGTGTACATTATCAGTAGCAAATATCAAATTCACAAAGTATGGTGTGGTTAACATTTAATAAATTGCTATTATTTTCTGGTTTTGAAAGAAATAATTAATAATTGTGACACTTTTGACAGTTATATTTAAGAGATATACTTTAAAAGCATTGAAACTACTTTTCTAGAATGTAAACCCTTAGGATGAAAAATAGGACAGTGACAACTTTTCAAGTATTTATCTTGAAATGATTTTCCTATGACTATAAAATTCTGTCAAAAGGCTGTTATTTTTCTTCATTATTGGAATAGCAACACATTACCATTACTTGGGAGTTTTGGGTAATTCTAAGATTTTAAGAACTAAATCTTGTGACATTTTCTTATTTGCATATATGCTTCAACAACAGCATTATTTTTATTAATTGGCAAGTTTTCTCTAATGTCTTTATGCCATTTATTTACTTTGTGACATTAATTCATATTAGTGAAAATAATTTGAAAATATAATCAATTGAATGTATTAAAAAGTGGGAAACATTGAGCTGGAGGAATGTATAGAGAAAAGCTTATGGATTACCTATATTCCCAGGTGATATTTTAAATTTCATAAATAGAAATTATGAAGGCTTTTTTTCCATTTATGTATTCACTTTATACCCCTTTCACTGCCCCCATCACACAGTCCCTTCACCCTTAACCCCCTCCTCTTCTGAGAGGGTGGACCGCCACCTGGGTAGCCCCCACCCTGGTATATCAAGTCTCTGCAGTGGTAGGTACATTTTCTCCCCCTGAGGCCTGCCCTATAAGAGGAAGGGGATTCATAGGCAGGCAACAGATTTAGGGCCAGCTTTAAATTCTGAATTTAGATTCTGCTCCAGTATTGGGGGGACCACATGAAGACCAAGCTGCAAATCTAGTACTCAGTCCAATCCTTGCAAGCTCTTTCCTTAGTGGCTCAGACTCTAAGAGCCCCAAAGGGTCCAGGTTAGTTGACACTGTTAGTCTTCCTGTGGAGTCCCTATCCTCTTCTGTTTTTTCAATCCTTCCCCCAATTCTTCTACAAGGTTCCCCAAACTCCACCTAATGTTTGACTATGAGTCTCTGCCAAATTTCCAAAGTGGTTGTAAAAGTTTACACTCCCACTAGTAATGGTAGAATGTTCTCCTTGCTCCACATCCTTACCAGCATGTGTAATCTCTTGAGATTTTGGTCTTAACCTGTTCTGACTGGTATAAGATGGAATTTCAGAGTCCTTTTGATTTGCATTTCCCTGATTACTAAGGACTTTAAAATTTTCTTTAAGTGCTTCTAGGCTATTAGAGATTCCTCTGTTGAAAATTGTCTATTTAGATTTGTACCCCATTTTTTTTTAATATGCAACAGCAAAGAGCATTTATTCTACAGAAATTAAGCAGGCAGGGGTCTACTATTCATTAGATGGAAGACAGAGGTATGAACTTTGCAGGTTCAATTTAAAGCCTGTTAGGGTAGGTGTGAATGAGTTTTACCTTTCTTTCCCTTCATTAGTTGGTTCTATCTCCAAAGGTATGAGTGCTATTGTGATTGGATAAGGTTCTGGGGAATTTAGGGAACTTTCTGGAACTGTTACCAACTATACTTGGCTCAGGCTAGGTGGTTTGTACAGCTCCTGGCAGCTCCTGATTGGCTGTCCAGGAGGGATGTTTTTTTCCTGGAATTGAATTCTTCAGTTCTGGCAAAAGAAAAACTCAGACTTAGTCTTCTAAATGGCCAGTTTCAGCCTGGTTGTGGCTAACTCGGTCCTCTCACTGTAAGAAGTCATATCAAAAGTAAGAACTTCATGTTTGCCAGGATTATCTCAGATCTGTACCCCATGTTTAATTAGGCTGTTTAGGTTGTTGGTTTCTAACTTCTTGAGTTCTTTGTAAATTTGGACATTATCCCTCTGTTAGATATAGGGTTACTAAAGATCCTTTCCTGGTCTGTAGTCTACCTATTTTTGTCCTATTGACAGTGTACTTTGATTACAGAAGCTTTGCAGTTTCATGAGGTCTGATTTATTAATTTTTGAACTTAGAGCCTGAGCCTTTGGGATTCTCTTCAGAAGTTGTCTTCTGTCCAATATATTCAAGGCAATTTCCCATTTCTCTTGTATTAGATTTAGTGCATCTACTTTTATGTTCAGATATTTGATCTGCTGGGACATGGATTTTGTACATGATTATAAATTTGGATCTATTTGCATTCTTGTACATATAAACTTTCAGCACTATTTGCTGAAAATGCTTTCTTTTTTATACATTGTATGATTGTGGCTTCTTTGTTTAAAAGAAAAAAAAAATCAAGTGTCCTTAGCTATGTAGTTTATTTCTGGGTCTTCAATTTGATTCCATTAATCAACCTGTCTGTTTCTACACCAATACAATACAATTTTTGTTACTATTGCTCTGTAGTAAAACTTGAAATCAGGAATGGTGATACCCCCAGAATTTCTTTTATTTAACAGGAATGCTTTAGCTATCCTGGCTTTTCTTTTTCTTTTCTTTATCCATATGAAGGTAAGAATTGCTGTTTTAATGTCTGTAAAAAATTGTGTTGGAATTTTGATGGGAATTGCATTGAATCTGTAGATTGCTTTTGGTAAGATGGATATTTTCACTATGTTAATCCTACTGATCAATGAGCATAGGAGATCTTTCCATATTCCAATACTTTCTTTAATTTTTCTTCAAAGATCTGGAGTTCTTGTCATATAGTTCTCTTATTTGCTTGGTTAGAGTTACACCATGATATTTTACATCATTTATGGCTATTATTTTTTTTCAAGTTTTATTAGATATTTTCTTCATTTACATTTCAAGTGTTATCCAGAAAGTTCGCTATAACCTCCCCCCTCCAGGCCCTGCTCCCCTACCCATCCACTCCCATTTCTTGGTGCTGGCATTCCCCTGTATTGGGGCATATAAATTCTGCATGACGAAGGGGCCTCTCTTCCCAATGATGGCCAACTAGGCCATCATCTTCTATATATGCAGCTAGAGACATGAGCTCAGAGGTTACTAGTTAGTTCATGGTTATTTTTCCACCTAGAGGGTTGAAGACCCCTTCAGCTCCTTGGGTACTTTCTCTAGCTCCTTCTTCCTTGGGAACCCTGTGTTCCTTCTAATAGCTGACTGTGAGCTTCCACCTCCATGTTTGCCAGGCATTGGTATAGTTTCTGCCAAGACAGCTATATCCAGGCCCTTTCAGCACTATCTTGCTGGCATATGCTATAGTGTCTATGTTTGGTGGCTGATTGTGGGATGTATCCCTGGCAGCCACAGTCATTGGGTCCATCCTTTGGAATCAGCTTCACATATGATCTCTTTAACTCTTTCAATGTGTGCTTTGTTCTTAATTCTAGGAAGGGGTGACGTGTCCAAATTTTGATCTTCCTTCTTCTTGAGTATCATGTGTTTAGTAAATTGTATCTTGGGTAGTCTAGGTTTCTGGGCTAATATCCACATATCAGTGAGTACATGTTATGTGAGTTCTTTTGTGAATGGGTTACTTCACTCAGGATGATGGCCTCCAGATCCATCCATTTGCCTAGGAATTTCATATATTTATTGTTTTTAATAGCTGAGTAGTACTACATTGTGTAAATATACCAAATTTTTGATATCCATTCCTCTGTTGAGGGACATCTGGGTTCTTTCCAGTTTCTGGCTATTATGAGTAAGACTGCTATGAACATAGTGGAACATGTGTCCTTGTTACCAGATGGAATATCTTCTGGATATATGCCCAGTAGAGGTATTGCAGGATCTTCCGGTAGTACTATGTCCAATTTACTGAGGAACCACCAGACTGATTTCCAAAGTGGTTGAACCAGCCTGCATTCCCACCAACAATAGAGGAGTGTTCCCCTTTCTCCACATCCACGCCAGCATGTGTTGTCACCTGACTTTTTGATCTTAGCCATTCTTACTGGTATGAGGTGGAATCTCAGGGTTGTTTTGATCTACATTTCCCTGATGATTAAGGATCTTGAACATTTTTTCAAGTGCTTCTCAGCCATTCGATATTCCTCAGTTGAGAATTCTTTGTTTAACTCTGTGCCCCACTTTTTAATGGGGATATTTGATTTTCTGGTGTCCACCTTCTTGAGTTCTTTATATATATTAGATATCAGTCCCCTATCTGATTTAGGATTGGTAAAGATCCTTTCCCAATCCGTTGGTGGCCCTTTTGTCCTGTTGACAGTATCTTTTGTCTTACAGAAGCTTTGAAACTTTATGAGGTACCATTTGTCAATTCTTGATCTTACAGCACAAGCCTTTGCTGTTTTGTTCAGAAATTTTTCCCCGGTGCCTATATCATTGAGGCTTTTCCCCACTTTTTCCTCTATAAGTTTCAGTGTCTCTGGTTTTATGTGGAGGTCCTTCAACCACTTAGACTTGACCTTAGTACAAGGAGATAAGAATGGACCAATTCCCAGTCTTCTACATGATAGCTGCCAGTTGTGCCAGCACCATATGTTGAAAAGGCAGTCTTTTTTTCCACTAGTTAGTTTTAGCTCCCTTGTCAAAGATCAGGTGACCATAGGTGTGTGGATTCATTTCTGGGTCTTTGATCCTATTCCATTGATCTACCTGTCTGTTGCTGAACCAGTACCAAGCAGTTTTTGTTAAGATTGCTCTGTAGTACATCTTGAGGTCAGGCATGGTGATTCCACCAGAGGTTCTTTTATTGTTGAGAAGAGTTTTCCCTAGTCTAGGTTTTTTGTTATTCCAGATGAACTTGCTAATTGTCTTTTATAGATCCTTGAAGAATTGAGTTGGAATTTTGACGGGGATTGCATTGAATCTGTAGATAGCTTTTGGCACAATAGCCATTTTTACTATATTGATTCTGCCAATCCATGAGCATGGGAGATGCTTCCATCTTCTGAGATCTTCCTCAATTTCTTTCTTCAGAGACTTGAAGTTCTTGACATACAAATCTTTCACTTCCTTCCTAAGAGTCACACCAAGATATTTTATATTGTTAGTGACTATTGTGAAGGGTGATGTTTCCCTGATCTTTTTCTCAGCCAGTTCATCCTTTGTATAGAGAAAGGCCATCGATTTGTTTGAGTTAATTTTATATCCAGCTACTGCACTAAAGTTGTTTATCAGGTTTAGGAGTACTCTGGTGGAGTTTTTGGGGTCACTTATATATACTATCATATCATCTGCAAATAGTGATAATTTGAGTTCTTTCTTTCCAATTTGTATCCCCTTGACCTCCTTTTGTTGTCGAATCCCTCTGGCTAGGACTTCAAGTACTATACTGAATAGGTAGGGAGAAAGTGGGCAGCCTTGTCGGGTCCCTGATTTTAGTGGGAGTGCTTCCAGTTTCTCTCCATTTAGTTTGATGTTGGCCACTGGTTTGCTGTAAATTGCTTTTATCATGTTTAGGTAAGGGCCTTGAATTCCTGATCTTTCCAAGACCTTTATCATGAATGGGTGTTGGATTTTGTCAAATGCTTTCTCAGCATCTAAGGAGATGATCATGTGGGTTTTATCTTTGACTTTGTTTATATTGTGTATTATGTTGATGGATTTCCATATATTAAACCATCCCTGCATTCCTGGGATGAAGCCTACTTGGTCATGATGGATGATCGTTTTGATGTGTTCTTGGATTCTGTTGGCGAGAATTTTGTTGAGTATTTTTACATCGATATTCATAAGGGAAATTGGTCTGAAGTTCTCTATCTTTGTTGTGTCTTTGTGTGGTTTAGGTATCAGTGTAATTGTGGCTTCAAAGAATGAATTGGGTAGCAGTGTACCTTCAGATTCTATTTTGTTGAATAGTTTGAGAAGAACTGGAACTAGGTCTTCTTTGAAGGTCTGATAGAACTCTGCACTAAACCCATCTGGTCCTGGGATTTTTTTGGTTGGGAGACTATTAATGACTGCTTCTATTTCTTTAGGAGATATAGGGCTGTTTAGGTCATTAATCTGATCCTGGTTTAACTTTGGAATTTGGTATCTGTCTAGAAAGTTATCCATTTCATCCAGATATTCCAGTTTTTTTGAATATAACCTTTTGTAGAAGGATCTGATGGTGTTTTGGATTTCCTCCAGGCCAAGGGTTTGTCTATCTTGTTGACCTTTTCAAAGAACCAGCTCCTTGTTTGATTGATTCAGTGGATAGTTCTTTTTGTTTCCACATGGTTGATTTCACCCCTGAGTTTGATTATTTCCTGCTGTCTACTCCTCTTAGATGACTTTGCTTCCATTTGTTCTAGAGCTTGCAGATGTGCTGCCAAACTACTGCTGTAAGCTCTCTCCATTTTTTTTTTTTTTTTAAGGAACTCAGAGCTATGAATTTACCTCTCAGGAATGCTTTCATTGTGTCCCATAAATTCGGGTATGTTGTAGCTTCATTTTCATTAAACTCTAGAAAGTCTTTAATTTCTTTCTTTATTCCTTCTTGACCAAAGTATCATTGAGTAGAGTGTTGTTCAGTTTCCAAGTGAATGATGGTATTCTGCTTCTTATGTTGTTATTGAAGAGCAGCCTTAGTCCATGGTGATCTGATAGTATGCATGGGACAATTTCTATATTTTTGAATCTGTTGAGGGCTGTTTTGTGGCCAATTATGTGATCAATTTTGGAGAAGGTGCCATGAGGTGCTGAGAAAAAGGTATACCCTTTTGTTTTAGAATGAAATATTCTGTAGATATCTGTTAAGTCCATTTGTTTCATAGCTTCCATTAGTTCGACTGATTCTCTGTTTAGTTTCTGTTTCCAGGATCTGTCCATTGATGAGAGTGGGGTGTTGAAGTCTCCCACTATTATTGTGTGAGGTGCAATGTGTGTTTCAAGCTTGACTAAAGTTTCTTTAATGAATGTGGCTGCCCTTGCATTTGGAGCATAGATATTCAGAATTGAAAGTTCCTCTTGGAAGATTTTGCCTTTGATGAGTATGAAGTGCCCTTCTTTGTCTCTTTTGATAATTTTGGGTTGAAAGTCTATTTTATCCGATATTAGAATGGCTACCCCAGCTTTTTTCTTCGGGCCGTTTGCTTGTAATATAGTTTTCCAGCCTTTCACTCTGAGGTGGTGTCTGTAGTTTTTCCTGAGTTGTGTTTCTTGTAGACAGCAAAATGTTGGGTCCTGTTTGTGTAGCCAGTCTGATAGTCTATGTCTTTTTTATCGGAGAATTGAGTCCATTGATATTAAGCGATATTAAGGAACAGTAATTGTTGCTTCCTGTCATTTTTGTTTTTAGAGTTGGGATTCTGTTCTTGTGGCTGTCTTCTTTTAGGTTTGTTGAAGGATTACTTTCTTGCTTTCTCTAGGGCAGAGTTTCTGTCCTTGTATTGTTGTTTTTCTGTTATTATCCTTTGAAGGGCTGGATATGTGGAAATATATTGTGTGAATTTGAATTTGTTGTGGAATACTTTGCTTTGTCCATCTATGGTGAATGAGAGTTTTGCTGGGTATAGTAATCTGAGCTGGCATTTGTGTTCTCTTAGTGTCTGTATAATCTCTGTCCATGCTCTTCTGGCTTTCATAGTCTCTGGTGAGAAGTCTGGAGTAATTCTGGTAGGCCTTCCCTTATATGTTACTTGACCTTTTTCCCTTGCTGCCTTTAATATTCTCTCTTTATTTAGTGTGTTTGTTCTTCTGATTATTATGTGGCTGAGGAATTTTTTTTTCTGGTCCAGCCTATTTGGAGTTCTATAGGCTTCTTGTAGGTTTATGGGCATCTCATTCTTTAGGTCTGGAAAGTTTTCTTCAATTATTTTGTTGAAGATATTTGCTGGCCCTTTAGTTTGATAGTCTTCTTTCTCATCTACTCCTATTATCCTTAAGTTTGGTCTTCTCATTGTGTCCTGGATTTCCTGGATATTTTGTGTTAGGATCTTTTTGCATTTAGCATTTTCTTTGATTGTCTTGTCTATACTCCCTATAGAATCTTCTGTGCCTGAGATTCTTTCTTCTATCTTTTGCATTCTGTTGCTGATGCTCATATCTATGGTTCCTGTTTTTTTTTCCTATGGTTTCTATCTCCAGGGTTATCTCCTTTTGGTTTTTCTTAATTGTTTCTACTTCTATTTTAGGTCCTGGATGGTTTTGTTCAATTCCATCACCTGTTTGGTATTGTTTTCCTGTAACTCTCTAAGTATTTCCTCTTTAAATGCTTCTAGTTGTTTATCTGTGTTTTCCTGTATTTCCTTCTTATAGTCCTCCATCATCATCATGACCAGTGACTTTATATCCATGTCCTGCTTTTCTGGTGTGCTGTTGTATCTAGGACTTGATGTGGTGGGTGAGTTTGGNATTCCATCACCTGTTTGGTATTGTTTTCCTGTAACTCTCTAAGTATTTCCTCTTTAAATGCTTCTAGTTGTTTATCTGTGTTTTCCTGTATTTCCTTCTTATAGTCCTCCATCATCATCATGACCAGTGACTTTATATCCATGTCCTGCTTTTCTGGTGTGCTGTTGTATCTAGGACTTGATGTGGTGGGTGAGTTTGGATCTGGTGTTGCCAAGTACCCTTGGATTCTGTTGCTTCTGTTCTTATGCTTGCCTCCTGCCATCTCTGCCCGAGGAGACCTGGCGTTGGTGCAGACCAGAAAGGATCTGCTGTTCTGCCCTGGGCCTTTATCAATCTCCTGGCTGATGTCTCAAGTTCCTGGAGATTGGGCTGGAACAGAGGCTGTGTTCCCCTGCTCACATCAGGTCCCAAGATAGCTTGGGGAGTCCCGAAAGAGCCTAGGAGAGTGCACAGCACCTGTGGCCAGAGACCCAAGCTGGTGCTGGGCGGTCTGGACCAGACCAGAAGGGAGGGGCTGTTCTGCCCTGGGCCTTTATCAATCTCCTGGCTAGTGTCTCAGGTTCCACGAGATTGGGCTAGAACAGAGGCTGTGTTCCCCTGCTCACTTGAGGTCCCCAGATAGCTTGGAGGATCCTGAAAGAGCCTTAGAGTATGCACAGTGCCTGAGGCCTGAGCCCTGAGCTCCTGATGTGATCTTAAAGTCCTGGGAGTTGCTGGGCTCAGAGGAAAGATGGCGGGGTGGAGGGTGCTCTGGCTGGGAGAGGCTCAGCCTCTGTTCGGTTGGAGTTCTTCGGTTCTTGCCCCTGAGGGCAATTGCTGACCTGCTGCTCCCAAAACCTCAGCTGCACTCCACTCACGCATAACCCTGATGTGATCTTAAAGTCCTGGGTTGTGGGAAGCACAGGACAGGCCCTAGCTGCATCTGCTGGGCTCAGAGCAAAGATGGCGGGGTGGGGGGTTCTTTGGCTGGGAGAGGCCCAGCCTCAGGTGGGGCTGAGTTCTTGGATCCTGCCCCTGAGTGCTACTGCTGACCCACTGCTTCCAACACCACCTCTGCACTCCACTCATGTGTAACCCTGATGCGATCTTAAAGTCCTGGAGTGTGTGAAGCACAGGAAAGGCCCTAGCTGTGTCTGCTCTGCTCAGAGGAAAGATGGCCCATTTATGGCTATTATAAAAGGCACTTTTTCCCTAACTTCTTTCTCAGCTTGTTTATTATTTATAGAAAGAAGGGCTGCTGATTCATTTGAGTTTATTTTGTAACCAACCACTTTCCTGAAGTTATTTATCAGCTATAGAATTTCTATGGTCAATTTTTGGGATCACTTGTATATATTATCATATCATATGCAAATAACTATGCTTTTATTTCTTCCTTTCCAATTTGTATCTCCTTGACCTTCTTTACCTCTCTAGAAAGAGGTTAAAGTGCTATATTGAATAGAAAGGGAGAGAGTGGACAGCCTTGTCTTGCCCTTGATTTTAGTGGAATCGCTTTGAGTTTCTCTCCATTTAATTACATGATGTCTATTGGCTTGCTGTATATTGCCTTTATTGTGCCTTGTATCCCTGATCTTTCTCAAACTTTTAACACAAAAGAGTGTTGAATTCTGTCAAAAGCTTGATTTTTGTGTCTGTTTCCTTGCAAAATCTTTTGTCAGTCCTTTAGTCTGAGTCAAAATCTATCTTGGTTTCTGAGGATTGCATTTTGTGTAAAGCAGAATGATAGGTCCTGTTTTTGCATCTACTCTGTTAGCTTGTCTTTTTATTGGGAGATTGTGTCCATTGATTTTGAGAGATACTAGTTACCAATAACTATTAATTCCTTGGTCTTTTATGTCGTTTTTGGTTGTGGGTGAGGGTGTGTTCGTGCATGCATGTGATTCTTTTCTATTTGTTCATTATCTGTAGTTAGCCTCACTGGATGAGAGTTTTCCTTCTAGTATCTCAGGTCCAGGGGGATTAATGCAAAGATACTGTATAAATTTGGTTTTGTCATTGAACACCTTCTTTTCTCCACCTATGGTGATTGAAAGTTTTGTTTGGTATAATACTCCGGGCTGTCATTTTTGATCTCTTAGTGTCTGCAAGATATCTGCCCAGGGCCTTCTAGATTTTAGTGTCTCTTGTGAAGTCAGGTGTAATTCTGACAGGTGTGCCTTCTTATGTTACTTGGCCTTTTTATCCTTGTAGCTTTTAATATTATTTCTTTGTTCTGTGAATTCAGGTTTGGACTATTATGTGACAAAATGATTTTCTTTTTGATCTACTCAATTTGGTGTTCTGTAAGCTTCTTCTATGTTTATAGTCATCTCATTCTTCAGGTTAGGGACATGTTCTCTGAGTTTTTAAAGATATTTTCTGGGACTTTGAGTTGGGAATCTTCTACTTCTATTCTTATTTTTTCTTAGGTTTGGTCTTTTCATAGTGTCACAAATTTTCGAGATGCTTTGTGTTAATAATTTTTTTTTTAATTTGGCATTTTTGTTAACTAAAATATCAATTTCTTCTATCATATACTCAGTGCCTGGGATTCTCTTCTCCATCTCTTGTACTCTGATGGTGATTGTTGCTTTTGTACTTTCTGTTCTCTTTCCAAAGTTTCCTAGGTTGCCTAGGTTTTCTGACTCCACAATGGCCTCAGTTTGTGTTTTCTTTATTGCCTCTATGTCCATTTTCAGGACTTGAACATTTTTTATTTATTTCCTTCACCTATTTGATTATATTTTCCTGTATTTCTTTTTTTTTTCTTATTGGTCA
Organism: Mus minutoides; assembly: GCA_902729485.2. Taxonomy (NCBI): domain Eukaryota; kingdom Metazoa; phylum Chordata; class Mammalia; order Rodentia; family Muridae; genus Mus; species Mus minutoides. Next base: position 70,507 of record LR753358.1, on the reverse strand, counting down.
TTTTATTTATTTACATTTCAAATATGATCCCCCTTCCTGATCTCCTCTGAAACCCTCTTCCCCCTACTTCTATGAGGGAGCTTCCCCTTCCATCTACCCACTCCTGCCTCACCACCAGAGCATTCCCTACACTGGGGCATTGAGCCTCCACAGTACCAAGGGTCTCCCCTCCCACTGATGCCAGATGAGGCCATCCTCTGCTACACTTGCAGCTAAAGCCATGGTTCCCTCCATGTGTACTCTTTGTTTGGTGGTTTAGTTCCTGGGAGCTCTGGGGTTGGGTCTGGTTGATTGATATTGTTGTTCTTCCTATGAGGTTGCAAACCCCTTCAGCTCTTTCAGTCCTTTCTGTAATTACTCCATTGGGGTCCCCAAGTTCAGTTGGATGGTTGGCTGCAAACATCCCCATCTGTATTGGTCAGGCTCTGCAAGAGCATCTTAGAGGACAGCCATACCAGGCTCCTGTCAGAAAGCACTTCTTGGCATCAGCCATAGTGTCTGGGTTTGGTGTCTGTACATGGGACAGATCCCTCGGTGGAGCAATCTCTGGATGGCCGTTCCTTCAGTCTCTGCTCCACTCTTTGTGCCTGCATTTCCTTTAGACAAGAGTAATTTTGGGTTAATATTTTTATTAGCTATTTTCTTCATGTACATTTCAAATGCTATCCCCAAAACCCCTTATACCTTCCCCCTGCCCTGCTCACCAACCTACCCACTCCTGCTTCCTGGCCTTCGCATTCCCCTGTCCTGGAGTATATGATAATTTTTTAGATGGGTAGATAGCCCCATCCTTCAACCTGGGGCTATACCTAACCTCTGGATATGGTCTCTAGAGTTTCTGTCTCTTCTTTATTGAGTATTTCATCTGATGGTATCCCTGTTGAATCCTGGAAGACTCTTTCATTCCTGCTTCTGGGACTTTTTAGTGGCTGCTCCAGTTCCCCATGCCAAACACCTCTGTCCAATTTTCTGACCCTGAAATCAATTTCCTGACTCTGTACTTCTCCCCTGTCTCCTCTCACAACTGATTCTGTCTCCCTTTTCCCTTCCCATTCTCTTTCCCACACAGGTCCCTCCCTTCCTCTACCCCCTGTGATTATTTTGTTCCCCATTCTAAGTAGGACTGTAGCATCCCCACTTTGGTCTTCTGTCTTCTTGAGCTTTGAATACGGTCTGTGAGTTGTATTATGGGTATTCTGAGCTTTGTTCCTAATATCCACTTATCAGAGAGTACATAAAAAGTGTGTCCTTTTGTGACTGGCTTACATTACTCATGATTGCAAGTCTAGTCTTTAACAGTTGAGACATCTCTACAGCCCTCTTGTATTTCTTTATATTTATTTGTTTCCTCTTTAAAAGCATGTACCAGTTGACTACTTTTCTTATATTCTTCAAGACATAAATTCATTTCCTCTTTAACTACCTCTATCATGTTCATTTACTATTGAAGGTCGTTTTTTTTTTTTTTTTTTTTCTTGTGTTCTTATGCTGGCCTTCAGCCCTCTGGATGTCTCTGGTGTTTGCTGGCATGGAAGTCCCTGATAGTAGCAGACTTCTGTAACTGCAAGTTGAGTTGGTAGTCCCTAATGGCAACAAGACTGTGGTCTTTTATTTTTTTTTTTTTTTTTTTTTTTTTTTTTTTTTTTTTTTTTTTTTTTTTTTTCCTTTTTTACTTATATTAAATACATGGATAAATCAGCAGTTGCATTTTATTACCATGATTGTTATGTTAGGAGGGTGAAAGAAAGGCAAATGCTTCCTTAGGAAATAATTATAAAGACAAAAAGATGAGCCCTCCCCCTAAAAACTGATCAAAAGAAAAAATGTAACAGGGGAGGGTAGGGAGAGAACAAAACCCATCAAGCCCAACAGAGCACCAAAGAAGGCACAAGAGCTGTCAGGAGGAGAGGGAAGGCAGCAGCTAGGCCCAGGAACTAAGGCCAATACTGTTCCTAAGAGAGGTAGGTAGGGAGGAGGGAGGGAGGGGAAAGCCTATGGAAATCGTTTCCCAGACCCAAGGCAATAAAACATCTTCACTTTTGCAGAGAAGGAATTAAGTTTCTAAGAGACTTTGAGAGCTTCCCTTGAGTCTCCACTTGTAAAAAGGAAATTGTCCCATGCATCCTATCAGATCACCATGGACAAAGGCTGCTCTTCAATAACAACATAAGTAGTAGAACACCATCATTAACTTGGAAACTGAACAACACTCTACTCAATGATACTTTGGTTAAGGAAGGAATAAAGAAAGAAATTAAAGACTTTCTAGAGTTTAATGAAAATGAAGCCACAACATACCCAAATTTATGGGACACAATGAAAGCATTCCTGAGAGGTAAATTCATAGCTCTAAGTTCCTAAAAAAATTAAAATGGAGAGAGCTTACACCAGTAGCTTGGCAGCACATCTGCAAGCTCTAGAACAAATGGAAGCAAAGTCACCTAAGAGGAGTAGACGGTAGGAAATAATCAAACTCAGGGGTGAAATCAACCATGTAGAAACAAAAAGAACTATCCAAAGAATCAATCAAACCAGGAGCTGGTTCTTTGAAAAAGTCAACAAGATAGATAAACCCTTGGCCAGACTCACGAGAGGGCACAGGGATAGCATCTGAATCAACAAAATCAGAAATGAAAAGGGAGACATAACAACAGATCCGGAAGAAATCCAAAACACCATCAGATCCTTCTACAAAAGGTTATATTCAAAAAAACTGGAAAATCAGGATGAAATGGATAACTTTCTAGACAGATACCAAGTTCCAAAGTTAAACCAGGATCAGATTAATGACCTAAACAGCCCTATATCTCCTAAAGAAATAGAAGCAGTCATTAATAGTCTCCCAACCAAAAAAATCCCAGGACCAGATGGGTTTAGTGCAGAGTTCTATCAGAACTTCAAAGAAGACCTAGTTCCAGTTCTTCTCAAACTATTCAACAAAATAGAATCTAAAGGTACACTACTACCCAATTCATTCTTTGAAGCCACAATTACTCTGATACCTAAACCACACAAAGACACAACAAAGATAGAGAACTTCAGACCAATTTCCCTTATGAATATCGACGTAAAAATACTCAACAAAAGTCTCGCCAACTGAATCCAAGAACACATCAAAACGATTATCCATCATGACCAAGTAGGCTTCATCCCAGGAATGCAGGGATGGTTTAATATATGGAAATCCATCAACTTAATACACTATATAAACAAACTCAAAGATAAAAACCACATGATCATCTCCTTAGATGCTGAGAAAGCATTTGACAAAATCCAACACCCATTCATGATAAAGGTCTTGGAAAGATCAGGAATTCAAGGCCCTTACCTAAACATGATAAAAGCAATTTACAGCAAACCAGTGGCCAACATCAAACTAAATGGAGAGAAACTGAAAGCACTCCCACTAAAATCAGGGACCAGACAAGGCTGCCCACTTTCTCCCTACCTATTCAATATAGTATTTGAAGTCCTAGCCAGAGCGATTCGACAACAAAAGGAGGTCAAGGGGAAACAAATTAGAAAGGGAGAACTCAAATTATCACTATTTGCAGATGATATGATAGTATATATAAATTACCCCAAAAAGCTCCACCAGAGAACTCCTAAACCTGATAAACAACTTTAGTGCAGTAGCTGGATATAGAATTAACTCAAACAAATCGATGGCCTTTCTCTATACAAAGGATGAACTGGCTGAGAAAGAGATCAGGGAAACATCACCCTTCACAATAGTCACTAACAATATAAAATATCTTGGTGTGACTCTTACGAAGAAAGTGAAAGATTTATATGACAAGAACATCAAGTCTTTGAAGAAAGAAATTGAGGAAGATCTCAGAAGATGGAAGGATCTCCCATGCTCATGGATTGGCAGAATCAATATAGTAAAAATGGCTATCTTGCCAAAAGCTATCTACAGATTCAATGCAATCCCCATCAAAATTCCAACTCAATTTTTCAAGGATCTAGAAAAGACAATTGGCAAGTTCATCTGGAATAACAAAAAACCGAGACTAGCGAAAACTCTTCTCAACAATAAAAGAACCTCTGGTGGAATCACTATGCCTGACCTCATGCTGTACTACAGAGCAATCGTAACAAAAACTGCATGGTACTGGTACAGCAACAGACAGGTAGATCAATGGAATAGGATCGAAGACCCAGAAATGAATCCACACACCTATGCTCACCTGATCTTTGACAAGGGAGCTAAAACTATCCAGTTGAAAAAAGAAAGCCTTTTCAACAAATGGTGCTGGCACAACTGGCAGGTATCATGTAGAAGACTGGGAATTGATCCATTCTTATCTCCTTGTACTAAGGTCAAGTCTAAGTGGTTTAAGGACCTCCACATAAAACCAGAGACACTGAAACTTATAGAGGAGAAAGTGGGGAAAAGCCTCAAAGATATGGGCACTGGGGAAAAATTTCTGAACAAAACAGCAAAGGCTTGTGCTGTAAGATCAAGAATTGACAAATGGGACCTCATAAAGTTGCAAAGCTTCTGTAAGACAAAAGATACTATCAACAAGACAAAAGGGCCACCAACCGATTGAGAAAGGGTCTTTACCAATCCTAAATCAGATAGGGGACTGATATCCAATATATATAAAGAACTCAAGAAGGTGGACTCCAGAAAATCAAATATCCCCATTAAAAAGTGGGGCACAGAGTTAAACAAGAAATTCTCAACTGAGGAATACTGAATGGCTGAGAAGCACTTGAAAAAATGTTCAACATCCTTAATCATCAGGGAAATGTAGATCAAAACAACCCTGAGATTCCACTTCATACCAGTAAGAATGGCTAAGATCAAAAAGTCAGGTGACAACAGATGCTGGCGTGGATGTGGAGAAAGGGGAACACTCCTCCATTGTTGGTGGGAATGCAAGCTGGTTCAACCACTCTGGAAATCAGTCTGGCGGTTCCTCAGAAAATTGGACATCGTACTACTGGAAGATCCTGCAATACCTCTACTGGGCATATATCCAGAAGATATTCCATCTGGTAACAAGGACACATGTTCCACTATGTTCATAGCAGCCTTATTTATAATAGCCAGAAACTGGAAAGAACCCAGATGTCCCTCAACAGAGGAATGGATACAAAAAATTTGGTATATTTACACAATGGAGTACTACTCAGCTATTACAAACAATAAATATATGAAATTCCTAGGCAAATGGATGGATCTGGAGGCCATCATCCTGAGTGAAGTAACCCAATCACAAAAGAACTCACATAACATGTACTCACTGATATGTGGATATTAGCCCAGAAACCTAGACTACCCATATACAATTTACTGAACACAGGAAACTGAAGAAGGAAGATCAAATGTGGACACGTCACCCCTTCCTAAAATTAAGAACTTAGCACACATTGAAAGAGTTACAGAGATCATGTGTGAAGCTGAATCCAAAGGATGTACCCAATGACTGTGGCTGCCAGGGATCCATCCCATAATCAGCCACCAAACATAGACACTATAGCATATGCCAGCAAGATAGTGCTGAAAGTGCCCGGATATTGCTGTCTCGGTGGAAACTATACCAATGCCTGGCAAACATGGAGGTGGAAACTCACAGTCAGCTATTAGATGGAACACAGGGTTCCCAAGGAAGGAGCTAGAGAAAGTACCCAAGGAGCTGAAGAGGTCTTCAACCCTATAGGTGGAAGAATAACCATGAACTAACTAGTACCCCCTGAGCTCATGTCTCTAGCTGCATATATAGAAGAGGATGGCCTAGTTGGCCATCATTGGGAAGAGAGGCCCCTTGGTCATGCAGACTTTATATGCCCCAATACACGGGAGTGCCAGGGCCAAGAAGTGGGAGCGGGTGGGTAGTGGGGCAGGGCCGGGAGGGTGGAGGTTATAGGGAACTTTCTGGATAACAGTTGAAATGTAAATGAAGAAAATATCTAATAAAAGTTGGAAAATAAAAGAGACCCCGATTTACTCCCTGTGCAGCAGTCAGGTTAGGCTTTCTTGTGCCTCTTCTTATGTCAGATTGGTTTACTTGGAAAATAATGTCATAATAAAAATTAAAAGTACACTTTAAAAGTTAAAAATATATCTTAAGCCAGGGAAATCATATAAATTTAATTATAAAATATTAACACTGACAGTAATAATTAAAGCATGTCAAATCAGCAATATTTACTAGTCAGTAGTAAAAATGGTAATGATTTTAATACCTTGGCTCTCATGAATCAACCATACGTTTTGATATGTTTTTCAGAGAAAGGCAAAATCCACATAATTGTGTATGATCAGAAAGCTGAAGTGATAAGAAACTACTTCAGGCCACATGTTTTCTAAGTTGAAATGTCATAATTGACATTAAAAGGCTTTATTTAGAGAATGGGGATGACCTTTTGATGGTATTTTTCCAGGTGGTACACAAATATTTAGAGTATGTGAATGGACACACAAAAAAACTAAAATGAAAGGGTTTTTTTTCATTTTTTTCATGTCCTTGGTGAGCTTACTGTTGAATGTGGCTAACATTTGTATACCTTATTGCAAATACTGAATTATGAGTGGCACAGTCCATAAATAACAAAGAAAATAATGTTCAGGTAGTTCTTAACAAATGAAATCGTTTGAGTCTTTAAAACTAATAGAGGTTTACATAATAGAAATTGGTAAGACAGTGTTCAAGGTATTGGAGAGAAGAAAAATGAAGGTATGGTTAAAAACATGTGGTTGGAATAATTTTGGATAGATTAAGCTAGAAAGATTTGATTTTGGACTAGAATGTAAACAGACTTGTGTATCAACTATCAACCCAAGCTTCTATAAGTAACATAGTTTACAGTCTTCATCTAAGAAAAAGTCTTAGGTTGAATCATAAAAGGTAGCATACAAAAGATATCCATAAGGGTCCTATGCTTAACATGAAGTGGAAGATTCAGCCTTCAGTTAGAATTATGGTTACAATTGATATTCTTCTTCATCTTTGAATCTAGAGTCTGTTTTATCCAAATACATTAGCTGAGTATTCTAGGAGACTTCCCATAGATCCAGAAGTACAGAACTAAATTGCATTTCCATTAGCTTTCTCCACAATTTTTTTCTAGATTTTTCCATCATTACAATGTTATGGAGGGACATCATACTTGTTAGGATAAATAGTATAAGAAGCAGCCATTACCATCATACAAAAATATTGGGAGTTTTCCCTTTTCACTATCTAGAATGGGAGAGTAAATTTGCATATTGAGCTATTTTCTTAACCTATAAAACTAGTAAAACATTGACAGTTTACAATGTAGGATAGACTGATTCCTGTGAGATAGTAAAACCAGTTATGCTACTTAAAACATTATTTGATTCACTTTTCTTATTGAGCAGACATTGGGCAAGTTTTATAGTATATTCAGCTCCTATAAGGGTTTGTTACAATATTCAATCATTTCCCTTGTTTAAACTTGTGTTATCTTTCTGAGGGCTTAGGTAGAGCCATATAACATGAGCAAATCTCTGGCCATTACTAATAAACCAAGTACAAAATACTAGCTAAACAGAATCTTGTAAATCAAAACTTCACTGTATGATGTGCATGATAACCAAATATTTGTAAGTTGCTTGTGAATATATTTTATGGTCAATATCTTTGAAAGCAGAAATAACCAGCTTATAGCTAGAGTTTAAAAGTACCCTATACAGATACATAGATTTGTTCTGGATTTTGAGATAAGGGAAAGACATATATAATATCCACTGGGCATTTCAATTTTTGTGTCTACTCCTTGAATTTAGTGGTAGTCTTATCACTTGAGGTTGATTATTCATTCAATACTTTTTTTTAATGGTTTTCAGAGACAGAGTTTCTCTGGGTAGTGCTGGCTGTCCTGGAACTTACGCTGTGACCAGGCTGGCCTCAAACTCAGAAGTCTACCTGCTTCTGCATCCTAAGTGCTGGGTTTAAAGGCATGTGCCACCACTGCCTGGCCATTCAACACTCTTGTATTCAGTCTTTCCTTTACATAAAACAATGTCAACAAGCTTTAACTATTAATCCCTTAAAGGCTCTTGATCTAATAGAATTTTATGAATTTTCTACAATGAACTCAAACCAAATATCAACTTTTAAGAGACACAAAAATGTTTAAATATGGATGCAATATCAAGTGATTTTTCATGATTGTAAAAATTACATAATATTTAAGTGATGCAAAATCATTCTGTGAGATCAAATATTATTTCTCCATAGTGAAATAATGTAAATCCTATTTCCTGTTTGAAATTTATTCTTCATTGTTGTTATCTATACTCACCCTACTGTGCAAATAACACACAAAAGCTACTTGTTCTTACCCAACTGCAGCTATAATTGAGGACATTGTAAATATCTGTATTTTAAACACAATATTCTGTACTTAAGTCAGGCTATTACTCCAACCAGTAAGTATTTACAAAAGCAGTGCTCATTGCTTACTTAACTAACAAGCATTGAATGTTAGTGAAAATCAACATCAAAATTAACTCATAAAAGGTAATATGTTTTAGTAATGGGTAATTAAATTTTAATTTATTCATTGGAATCAATCAAATCACTCTTCTTGTCTACAATAGTTTCTTGCATTTGTCTTTTAGGAAGAAATTCTAATATCTTCAAATTCATGAGAATAGCTTCTAAAAAAAACATCAGCAGTCTCAATTAAATTGCACCCCTGAGATCTCTCAGACACTGGGACACCAATCAGCCAGCATACCCCAGCTGCTATGAGGCCCTGAAAATATAAACAGCTCAGCAGAGGACTGGTGGGTCTGGGTTCAGTCAGAGAAGATACACCTAACCCTCAAGAGACTGGAGACCCCAGGAAGTTTAGAAGTCTGGTGGGGTAAGGGGTGAGAAAAACCTTGTGAAGACAGGGGGCAGAAAGGAGGTACGAGGTATGGAACAGTCGAAGGGTGGACCAAGAGGGGAATAAAATCTGCAGTTTAAAAGAAAAAGAAAAAGAAAAATGAAAAAAGATAGAGAGAAGTCATAATATATTTAGTTGACTTAAATTCTGGTATTAATTGCATTATAATAATGCTTAAAATAGTTATACCCATAGTGTACATCACTTGGTGGTCCTCAAGGAAATAGACAGGCAAGTTTTTATTTGAAATAGTTGGATTAATAACAGGTATCCTTGCCAGGCAGTGGTGGCGCACACTTTTAATCCCAGCACCTGGTATGCAGAGGCAGGCGAATTTCAAAATTTGAGGCCAGCCTGGTCTACAAAGTGAGTTCCAAGACAGCCAGGGCTATACAGAGAAACCCTGTCTCAAACACCAAAAATAAATAAATAAATAAATAAATAAATAAATAAATAAATAAAATAACAGGTATCCTTGGATTAAAAGTTCATATTTAACAAAAGCAACTCTTGCATGCCTTTCACATATACCAGCCTCTAAATAAACTAAAAATGGCAATTATAATTATAATAATTATTAGTTTCTCAAAGTAAATAACAAATGTTAGTCTAGGTAGTCACTGTTCACAATATTTAAAATTGTGATTTAATTACAGTATTCTTTCTCTCTCTGATGCCCTTCAGCACTCTCTGGTATACACATCTCTAATCCTTCAAACTCATGGCCTCCATTTTTAAAGACTAAATGTTGTTGCATGCTTATATAACCTGCTGAGTGTGTATAATGCTACCTGACTGTGTGTTACAGGAATGTCTGTGTGTTCTTAATTGGTGATCACTGCTTGTGTTGCCATCTTTACTTAACTGCCTACACTTCTTTGTGTGACTCCTTCTGTAAGCAGTAGATAATTATTTATAACTATATCACTTAGAATCAATCAGATCGCTTATGTACATCATATGTAATTTTTCTGCATTTTGTTCTAATTTACCTGATTGATTCTTACAATACTCTATCATCCTACATAGACTGTGATCCCCAAAGATCTATGAAATTTTCATATCATTAGACAACATAAAAGTTATTTTTAACTTATGGCTAACATGAGGAAAACAAATAATATCTAATTAAATGAGAAGAATGCAAACAATGAAAGTACTGAGCTATATAGCCTCAGCAAGATGGGAAGTTTTTTATATATTTTAAATTTTTATTGGATATTTTCTTTACTTACATTTCAAATGTTATCCCCATTCCAGCCTCTCCCACCCTACCCCAAAAAAAGCCCTATCTAATCACCCTCGCTCTGTTTCTATTAGGGTGCTCCCCCTCCCATCCAGCCACTCCTGTCTCCCTGCCCTGGCATTCCCCTACACTGGGACATCCAGCCTTAACAGGACCAAGGGCCTCTCTTCTCATTGATGTCTAACAAGGCCATCCTCTGTTACATATGCCACTGGAGCCATGGGTCCCTCCATGTGTACTTTTTGGTTGGTGATTTAGTCCCTGGGAGCTCTGGGGGTACTGGTTAGTTCATATTGTTATTCTTCCTATGGGGTTGCAAACCCCTTCAGCTCCTTCAGTCCTTTCTCTAACTCCTCCATTGTTAACCCTGTACTCAGTCCAATGGTTGGCTGCTAGCATCTGCCTCTGTACATGTTAGGCTCTAGCAGAGCCTTTCGGGAGACAGCTCTATCAGGTTCCTGTCAGCAAACACTTGTCATCTGAAATAGAATCTGTTTTTGGTGACTGTGTATGGGATGGATTCACAGTGAGGCGGTCTCTACTGCCTTTCCTTCAGTCTGTATTCCACACTATGTCTCCATATTTCCCCCTGTGAATATTTTGTCCCCCTTTCTAAGAAGGACTGAAGCATCCACACATTGGACTTCCATCTTCTTGAGCTTCATGTGGTATGTGAATTGTATCTTGGGTATTCTGAGCCTTCGGGCTAATATCCACTAATCAGTAAGTGCATACCATGTGTGTTCTTTTGTAACTAACTAGTCAGGATAATATTTTCTAGTTCCATCCATTTGCCTGTGAGTTTCATGATGTCATTGTTTTTAATAGCTAAGTAGTTCTCCATTGTGTAAATATACCCCATTTTCTGTATCCATTCCTCTGTTGAAGGACACCTGGGTTATTTCCAGATTCTGGCTATTATAAATAAGGCTGCTATGAACATAATGGAGCATGCACCCTTGTTATATGTTGGAGCATCTTTTGAGTATATTCTCAGGAGTGGTATAGCTGTATCCTCAGGTAATACTATGTCCAATTTTCTCAGGAACTGCCAGACTGTTTTCCAGAATGGTTGTACCAGCTTGCAATTCCACCAACAAAGGAGGAGTATTCCTCTTTTTCCACATCCTTACCAGCATCTGCAGTCAACTTAGTTTTTGATCTTAGCCATTCTGATTGGTATGAAGTGGAATCTCAGGGTCATTTTGATTTGCATTTGCTGGTGACTAAGGATGTTGAACATTTCTTTAGGTGCTTCTTGGCTATTAAATATTCCTCAGTTGAGAATTGCACAAATCAGAGAGAAAATTTCTCATCCTTGGTAAATTTAGTTATTAATTTCTACATCTTCTTTCTTTGTGGTATTCCACAATATGTTTTCAAGTATCTTACAGAAAAAAACAGTTCCTTTCATAGTCACTTCAACTTAGTTTCTCAAAGCAATGTCACCTTTTATACAAGGATGTCTTTGAGAAAAATCCTAAGATGTTGTTGCTTTCCTTTAATCAAGTGTCCTATGGAACAAAACAGAATTTATAAGCAAGATTTATATTTTATTTCTTCAAGTAGCTGATACTTAAATGTTGAAAGCTGCAGGGAATGAGTAGGAGAAAAACAATAGCAATGTGCCAGAGTCATAGTTACTATATGGTGCTCATGTTAGTATTAGTCTGCGGTATAGACGATGATTATTAGGCCTGTCATGAAAAGAAATGTGGTTCAAAAATGGTCTAGATGTGGAAAAATGAAGAGTGAGAAGAACTGGTAGATTGGAATATTAATGAGATTATTTCACAATAGGAAAGAAACTAATCTAGGTTATGTTTAAGGCATAAAAAGGAAACAGACTTATCCTAATGAAGAAGTTACCCAGGAGTACATGAAGATGTATTAGAATGTACATTAATTATATGGTATGCATGTAGCATCATAGAAATGAGAGAGTAGAAAATTAGCTTAAACATTAATCTGGAATATCAGTACAAACAGGGATTGTGAAAGTTTTCTTTTTGCATTTTTCCATGAAGGATACTTCCCATGAGAAATCGTGAAGCATACCAAAGATTTAATAAAATGTGCTAATGTACAAAATACAGCTGGGCTGCAAAAGTACACATTTATTTTGATTATGTATAAGATGGTGTTTTACACATATCTTTTTGAAGCACATATATTTTAATTACATGTAAGATGGAGTCCACCTTATTAAGCATTGAGTTTTCCCTAGATTTCACATATGAAAATGTAATGTCAACTTGTTCTCATAGTTTTATTTTTAACTTATTCACTGTACATAACGGATACATATGTGTGGGGAGGTCTAGGTCCAGCCCATGTATGTTCTTTGGTTGGTGATTCCTACTCTGAGAGTCCCAAGGCCCTCAACTTCTCATACTTCAATAAAGAAAAAAACTTTATAAGAGAAATGACTAAATAATTCCATACATTTTCAATTGAGGCTGAACGGAGAGATTTGTATTATAATACTTATATAGTAAAAATTATGCTTTTAATTCCATTTTGGGTAAAGGTCAGAGAGAATAAATATCCATCTAAGAATATATATACTTTGAGAAACTAGTAAATACAAATCTTTTACATTACTGAAAAGAATCCAAGAGTAGTAAAGACCCAGCAATAACACTCCTGGGAATATTCCCAAAAGATGTCCCAACATATAACAAGGACACATGTTCATAGCAGCCTTATATATAATAGCCAGAAGCTGGAAATAACCCAAACACCCTTCAACAGAGAATGGATACAGAAAATGTGGTACAATTACACAATGGAGTATTACTCAGCTATTCAAAACAATGACATCAGATATTAGTCCCCTATCAGATTTAGGACTGGTAAAAATCCTTTTCCAATGTGTTGGTGGCCTTTTTGTCTTATTGACAGTATCTTTTGTCTTACAGAAGCTTTGTAATTTTATGAATTTCCACTTGTCAATTTTTTATCTTACAGCACAAGTCATTACTGTTATGTTCAAGAATTTTTCCCCTGTGCCTATATCTTCAAGGCTTTTCCCCACTTTCTCCTCTATAAATATTAGTGTCTCTGGTTTCATGTGGAGGTCTTTGATCCACTCAGACTTGAGCTTTGTACAAAGAGATAAGAATTGATCAATTTGCTTGCATCCATGTACATGATAACTGCCAATTGTGTCAGCACCATTTGTTGAAAATGCTGTCTTTTATCCACTGGATGGTTTTAGCTCCCTTGTCAAAGATCAAGTGACCGTGGGTATGTGGGTTCATGTCTGTGTCTTCAATTATATTCCATTGATCTACCTGTCTATCGCTGTACCAGTTTTTATCACAATAGCTCTGTAGTACAGCTTGAGGTCAGGAATAGTGATTCCACCAGAGGTTCTTTTACTATTGAGAAAAGTTTTTGCTATCCTAGGTTTTTTGATATTCCAGATGAATTTGCAAATTGCCCTTTCTATCTCAGTGAAGAATTGAGTTGGAATTTTGATGGCGATTGCATTGAATTGGTAGATTGATTTTGGCAGGATAGCCATTTTGACTATATTAATCCTGCCAATCTGTGAGCATAGATCTTTCCATTTTCTCAGATCTTCAATTTCTTTCTTCAGAGACTTGAAGTTCTTGTCATACAGATCGTTCACTTCTTTAGTTAGAGTCACACCAAGGTGTTTTATATTTTTTTGTGTGACTTTTGTGAAGGGTGTTGTTTCCCTAATTTCTTTCTCAGCCTGTTTATTTTTTCTGTAGAGAAAGGCTATTGATTTGTTTGAGTTAATTTTATATCCAGCTACTGCACTGAAGCTGTTGATCAGGTTTAGGAGTTCTCTGGTGGAATTCTTAGGGTCACTTATATATACTATCATATAATCTGCAAATAGTGATATTTTGACTTCTTCCTTTCCAATTTGTATACCCTTGGTCTCCTGACTCCAGAAATTCAAATAACCCCATTTAAAATGGGTACAGAGCTAAACAAAGAATTCTCAACTGAGGAATACTGAAGGGCTGAGAAGCACTTGAAAAAATGTTCAACATCCCTAATCATCAGAGAAATTCAAATCAAAACAACCCTGAGATTCTACCTCATAACAGTCAGAAAGGCTAGGATCAAAGAAAAAGAAGAACGCTCCTTTATTGCTGGTGGGATTGCAAGCTTGTACAACCACTCTGGAAATCAGTCTGGCAGTTCCTCAGAAAATTGGACATAGTACTACCAGAAGATCCAGAAATTACTCTTCTGGGCATATACACCTTAGATGTTCCAAGTGGTAATAGGACCCATGCTCCACTATGTTCATAGCAGCCTTATTTATAATAGCCAGAAGCTGGAAAGAACCCAGATGTCCCTCAACAGAGGAATTGATACAGAAAATGTGGTACATTCACACAATGTAGTACTACTCAGCTATTAAAAACAATGAATTTATAAAGTTCTTGGGCAAATGTATCTATCTGGAGGATGTCATCCTGAGTGAGATAACCCAATCACAAAAGAAATCACTTGATATGCACTCACTGATAAGTGGATATTAGTCCAGAAACTTAGAATACCCAAGATACAATTTTTAAAACACAAAAACATCAAGAAGAAGGAAGACCAATGTGTGGATAATTCATTCCTCCTTAGAATAGGGAACAAAATACCCATGGAAGGAGTTACAGAGACAAAGTTTGGAGGTAAAACGAAAGGATGAACCATCCAGAGACTACCCCACCGGGGGATACCTCCCATAATTAGCCACCAAATGCAGACACTACTGCACATGCCAGCAAGATTTTGCTGAAAGCACCATGATATAGTGGTCTCTTGTGAGTCTATGCCAGTGCCTGGCAAATACAGAAGTGGATGCTCACAGTCATCTATTGGATGGAACACAGGGCCCCTAATGGAGCAGCTAGAGAAAGTACCCAAGGAGCTGAAGGAGTCTGCAACCCAATAGGTGAAACAACAATATGAACTAATCAGTACCCCCAGAGCTTGTGTCTCTAGCTGCATATGTAGCAGAAGATGGCCTAGTCTGCCATCATTGGGAAGAGAGCCCCCTTGGTCTTGCAAACTTTATATGCCCCAGTACATAGGAATGCCAGGGCCAAGAAGTGGGAGTGGGTGGGTAGAGGAGCAGGGAAGGAAAGGGGAGGGTATAGGGGCCTTTCAGGATAGCATTTGAAATGTAAATGAAGAAAATATCTAATAAAATTTTGAAAAAAAAAAAACAATGACATCATGAATCGCGCAGGCAATAGAATGGAAGTAGAAAACATCATCCTCAGTGAGGTAACCCAGTTACAATGGAACATACATGGTATGCATTAACTGATAAGTCAATATTAGCCCAGAAACTCAGAATACCCAATATTCAATTCACAGACTGTATGAAGCTCAAGAAGAAGGAAGATAAAAATGTGAATGCTTCAGTCCTTCTTAGAAGGAGTAACAAAATATTCAAAGAAGGTAGAGTGTGGGACAGACTTGGCAATAAAAGAGGAGGGTTAGGCAGAAAATGGAGGGCAGGATCAGGTATGAGAGGAGACAGGGATGATATACAAAGGGTCAGGAAATTGAATAGAGGTTTGTAGCAATGTGGAATGGGGAACTGGGGTTAGTCACCATCAATTCCCAGATGCCAGGAAAAAAAGAGGCTCACAGGACCAACATGGGTGAGATTAGCTAAAATACCCAAAAAGGGAGAACATGTAAAGACCATATCCAGAGGTTAGGCAAGGACCCTGGTTGGGGGATGGAGCCACCTACTTTACTCCAGATTCTTAACCTAGAAGGGCTCCTGTCTAAAGGAAACATGGGGACAAAGTATGGAGCAGAGACTGAAGGAAAGGCCATCAAGAGACTGCCTCACCTGAGGATTCATCTCATATACAGCCACCAAACCCAGACTCTATTGCAGATGAGAAGTACCTGCTGACAGGAGCCTTGCTATAGCTGTCCCCTGAGAGGCTATGCCAGAGCCTGACAAATACAGAGGCAAATGCTTGCATCCAACCATTGGACTTAGTACTGGGTCCCCAACAGAGGAATTAGAGAAAGGACTGAAGGAGCTGAAGGGGTTTATAACTCCATAGGAAGACCAACAACATCAACCAACCAGACCCTTCCCCTCTAGAGCTCCCAGGGACTAAGCCACCAACAAAACAGTACACATGAAGGGCCCATGGCTCCAGTGGCATGTGTAGCAGAGGATGACATTGTCTGGCATCAATATGAGGAGAAGCCTTTTGGCCTGTGAAAGCTGGATTTCCTATTGTAGGGGAATGCCAGGGCCAGGAAGCAGGAGTGGGTAGGTGGGAAGGGGAGCATCCTCATAGAATCAGGCAGAGGGAGGATGGATAAGGGGTGTTCCAGAGGGGAAACCGGAAAATGGGATAATATTTGAAATGTGGATGCATACACTATCTATTAAAAAAAATAGAAAGTAACCAAGGGAAATTAACTTGTCTAAAGATCAAATTCCAAGAGATAGAGTTGACATTTCTAAGACTTATGGTCCCAATTCCATTGAATTTTACCATATCATCCTAGCTTTTCTGGTCATAAACTTTCTTATTCTAACTAAAGATGACTTTGCATAATCAAGTTGAATGTTGTCTCCTTTTCATTAATTAGAGTATAGTAACTTCCCTACCTCAGTATTAGATATTTGCATTTTTAATTTTCACGTTTGTGAGGATACTTCTCTTGACTCTCATGATTGAATGTATAAACTTAGTAATATCTAAAGATTTTAGATATATTTGTGCCAAATTAAGCAGGCTTATTATATGAGAGAATTTTAGTTGTTTCAAAGAAATCTGCAATAGAGGCCCTAGAATATTGAGAATTTATGATACAATAATTTATTCTAATAAATCACATTTATTATAAATTAATCACAACTTTCCTCTTTTTGGAGGATATGAATGTAAAGTTATATAGTAGGATCTAAAATAAGAGAAAATAGTAACACATTATAGAAATATATGGTACAGAATGATGGATAATTTTTATAATAACTCATTATGAAGTGTGAATGTACTTGAAGAATCTGAAGGTTCCCAATACAAAGAAATAATAAATATTTAGGAATAGTAAAATGTTAACTACTCTGACTTTTATTACAGAAATTATGAAAATATATTATATAATATTCATATTTAGAAAATGTTTGTGGCAATTGAAACACAATTTTCAAAAATCAAATTAAGACGCATGAAATACATAACTATAAAAAGAATAGAAAAATAGTTTCAATATAGTAAAAAATGCTTTACAAATTTCATACAAAAAGTTATTCAACATTCCCAAAGACATCCTGTGCTCTTTGAAAGGAAAGAGACTAAGCTATTGTTTCAAGATAATAACACAATTGCAAAAAGTAGTCAAACCAATGTTTCATAGACTTGCTTTGTTTCCTTACTCTATTATTAAAATAATTATTATAACTACATCTCAAGAGCTAAATCAAGTTTAACAAGAAGTTGCAAAATAATTACCTAAAATACTAACATTTCCACCCTTTGTAACATAATCTCTCATAATCAAATAAGATAGAGGGAGAGGCAAACATTTTTTTTTGGAGTGGAAGAATTGAGTTTAAAAAATTAAAATAAAAAATTATTTTGGGTTTTGGTCAGCGCCAGTCCCATTCCACCTTGGTTGAGAACTCTGAAGATGGTCCTATGGTCCCCAGAGGACTCTCCATGCAGCAGGCACCCTAGCAAACCCAGGATCTTATGATCACTGGTCAGTGGAACTCAACATCTCTTAAAAAAAAAAAAAAAAACAAAAACGGAAGGGGCCTATGCCAGCAGGAACAGGGAACAGGGACACAGGGAGCCTGTAAGACCAGCAGCTGGGATTCCTTCAGGTCAGCACCAGTGCTGAGCCACTTAGGGCATGAACTCAGCATACTGTCCCATGGTCCCCAGAGGACTCTACACTGCAGGTGACCTAGCATACCCAGGATTTCAGGATCACTGAGAAAAGTTGGTCTCCAGAGAGGGCTCTGACCCCAGGACTCAGGTGAGAGAGACATCTTGTATCCCAGGTCCCTCAGAAACCAGTCCACACTGGAGAGCACACAGGCCACAGAAGCAACAGAGCTTCTTAGACAGGGTCCCTTCCAGCATCCATCATCAGCCAGGAGGCAGATCTGAGATCCAAACCTGTGGGCACCTTTCCCACCAGAGGAGAGTAAGCCTCCAGGGAGGGCTCTAACCAGGAGGTGGATCTGAAGTCCATACCTCTGTGCACCTTCCCTGCAAGAGGTGAGCTTGCCTGCAGAGAGTGCTCTGACCACTGGGACTCAGGAGAGAATTGATCTCCAAGGAGTGCTGACAGAGGCTAACAGAATCATATGAGAAGCAAGCTCCAGAAAGTGACAGCTAGAACATCTAAAACCACAGATTACCAAATGGTGAAAGGCAAACATAAGAAAAATATTAACAGAAACAAAGACTACTTGGCATCATCAGAACCCAGTATGCTCACCACACGGAGTCCTGGATACCCCAACAAACCCGAAAAGCAAGACTAAGATTTAAAATCATATCTCATGATGCAGGTAGAGAATTTTAAGAAGGGCATTAATAACTCACTTAAAGAAATAAAGGAGAACACTACTAAACAGATAGAAGCCCTTAAAGATGAAGCACAAAATTCCATTAAAGAATTACAGGAAAACACTGGTAAACAGGTAAATGTCCTTAAAAAGGAAACACAAAATCCCTTAGAGAATTGCAGGAAAACACAATGAAACAGGTGATGGAATTGAACAAAACCATCCAAATCTAAATATGGAAGAAAAAACAATAAGGAAAACCCAAAGGGAGACAACTCTGGAGATAGAAATCCTAGGAAAGAAATCAGGAACTATAGATGCAAGCATCAGCAACAGAATATAAGAGATGGAAGAGAGAATCTCAGGTGCAGAAGATTCCATAGAAAACATGGGCACAACAATCAAAGAAAATGTAAAAAGACAATCTCAAGATATCCAGGAAATCCAGGACACAATGAGAAGACCAAACCTAAGGATAATGGGCATAAATGAGATTGAAGATTTTCAATTTAAAGGACCATTAAATATCTTCAACAAAATTATAGAGGAAAACTTCCCTAACCTAAAGAAAGAGATGCCCATGAACATACAAAAAGCCTACAGAACTCCAAATAGACTGGACCAGGAAAGAAATTCCTCCTGACACATAATAAACAGAACAACAAATGGACTAAATAAAGATAGAATATTAAAAGCAGTAAGGGAAAAAGGTCAAGTAACTTATAAAGGCAGACCCATTAGAATTACACCAGATTTCTCAGCAGAGAATATGAAAGCCAAAAGATCCTGGACAGATGTTATACAGACATTAAGAGAACCCAAATGCCAACGCAGGCTACAATACCCAGTAAAACTCTCAATTACCATACATAGAGAAACCAATGTATTCCATGACAAAATCAAATTCCTGTAATATCTTTCTACGAATCCAGCCTAGCAAAGGATAATAAAGGAAAAACTGCAACACAAGGACAGAAATTATGACCTAGAAAAAGCAAGAAAGTAAGCTTTCAACAATACTAAAAGAAGATAGCCATGAGAACAGAATCACAACTCAAAGAACAAAAATAAGAGGAAGCAATGATTACTTTTCCTTAATATCTCTTAATAACAATGGACTCAATTCCCCAATTAAAAAAATAGACTAACAGACTGGCTATGTAAACATGACCCAATATTTTGCTGCATACAGGAAACCCACCTCAGGGACAAGGGCAGACACTACCTCAGAGTAAAAGGCTGGAAAACAAATTTCCAAGCAAGTGGTCCAAAGAAACAAGTTGGAGAAGCCATTCTAATATCAAATAAAATTGATTTCCAACCCAATGTTATCAAAAAAGACAAGGAGGGGCACTTCAAACTCATCAGAGATAAAATGTTCCAAGATGAACTCTCAATTTCTCCTAAAGAAATAGAAGCAGTCATTAGTAGTCTCCCCACCAAAACAAGCCCAGGACCACATAGGTTTAGTGCAGAGTTCTATCAGAACTTCAAAGAAGACCTAATTCCAGTTCTCCTCTAACTATTCCACAAAATAGAAACAGAAGGTACTCTATCCAATTCATTCTATAAAGCCACAGTTACTCTGGTACCTAAACCACATAAAGGCCCAACAAAGAAAGGGAACATCAGACCAATTTCCCTTATGAATATTGATGTAAAAATACTCATCAAAATTCTTGTAAACTGAATCCAAGAACACATCAAAATGATCATCCATCATGATCAAGTAGGCTTCATCCCAGGGATGCAGTGAAGGTTTAATATATAGAAATCTATCAACATAAACCACTATATAAATAAACTCAAAGACAAAACCACATGATCATCTAATTAGATGCTGAGAAAGCATTTGACAAAATCCAACACCCATTCATGAAAAAAGTCTTGGAAAGATCAGGAATTCAAGGCTCATACCTAAACATAGTAGAAGCAATATACAGCAAACCAGTAGCCAACATCAAACTACATGGAGAGAAACTTGAAATACTCCCACTAAACTCAGAGACTTGACAAGCCTGCCCACTTTCTCCCTACCTATTCAATATAGTACTTGAAGTCCTAGCCAGAGCAATGTGACAACAAAAGGAGGTCAAGGGGATACAAATTGGAAAGGAAGAAGTAAAAAAAATCACTATTTGTAGATGATATGTTAGTATATATAAGTGACTCTAAAATTTCCACCAAAGAACTCCTAAACCTGATTAACAGCTTAAATGCAGTATCTAGATATAAAATTAACTCAAACAAATCAGTAGCCTTTCCCTACACAAAGGATAAACATGCTAAAAAAGAAATTAGGGAAACAACACCCTTCACAATAGTCACAAATAATATAAAAAACCTTGGTGTGACTCTAAGGAAGTGAAAGATCTGCATGATAAAACTTCAACTAGAGTAGCAGAGGATGATCTAGTTGGCCATCAATGGTAGTAGATGCCCTTGGTATTTCAAAAATCATATGCCCCAGTACAGGGAAATGCCAGGGCTTGGAAGCAGGAGTAAGTAGCTTGGAGAGCAGGGTGGGAGGAGGGTATAGGGGACTTTGGAGATAGCATTTGAAATGTAAAAGAATAAAATATCTAATAAAAAAGAAAACAAACAAACAAAAAATTTCAAGTCTCTGAAGAAAGAATTCAAAGAAGAAATCAGAAGATGGAAATATCTCCCATGCTCCTGGATTAGTAGGATTAATATAGTCAAAATGGCTATCTTGCTGAAAACAATCTACAGATACAATGCAATCCTTTTCAAAATTCCAACTCAATTCTTCACTGAGTTAGAATGGAAATTTGCAAATTTATCTGGAATAACAAAAAACCTAGGATAGCAAAAACTTTTCTCAACAGTAAAAGAATCTCTGGTGGAATCACCATGCCTGAACTCAAGTTGTACTACAGAACAATTGTGATAAGTATTGCATTGTCCTGATACAGCAACAGACAGGTTGATCAATGGAGTAGAACTGAAGACCCAGAAATGAACCCACTCACCTATGGTCACTTGATCTTTGCCAAAGGACCTTAAACCATCCAGTGTAAAAAAGACAGCATTGCTGGCTCAACTGGTGATTATCATGTAGAAGAATGCAAATTGATCCATTCTTATCTCCTCATAGAAAGCTCAAGTCTAAGTGGATCAAGGAACTCCACACTGTCAATAAGACAAAAGGCCACCAACAGATTGGCAAATGATCTTTATCAATCCTAAATCTAAAAGGGAATAATATCCAATATATACAAAGAACTCAATAAGCTGGACTCCAGAAAATCAAATAACCCCATTAAAAATGGGGTATAGTGCCAAACAAAGAATCCTCACCTGAGAAACACCAAATGGCTGAGAAGCACCTGAAAAAAATGTTCAACATCCATAATAGTCAGGGAAATGCAAATCAAAAAAACCCTGAGATTCCACCCCATACCAGTCAGAATGGCTAAGACCAAAAATTCAGGTGACAGCAGATGCGTGCCAGGATGTGGTGAAAGAGGAACACTCCTCCATTGCTGGTGGGATTGCAAGCTTGTACAACCACTGTTAATCAGTCTGGTGGTTCCTCAGAAAGTTAGACATAGTACTACTGGAGGATGCAGCAATACCTCTCCTGGTCATATACCCAGAAGATGTTCTGACTGGAAATAAGAACACATGCTCTACTAGCCTTCTTTATAATAGCCAGAAGCTGGAAAGAACCCAGATGTCCCACAACAGAGGAATGGATACAGAAAATGTGGTACATTTACACAAAGGATTACTACTTAGCTATTAAAAACAATGAATTTATGTAATTCTTATGCAAATGGATGGATCTTGAGGATTTCATCTTGAGTGAGGTAACCCAATCACAAGAGAACTCACATGATATATACTCACTGATAAGTGAATATTAGCCCAGAAATTTAGAATACCCCAGATACAATCAGCAATACACATGAAACTCAAGAAGAAGGAAGACCATCCTGTGGATATTTGTTCCTCCTTAGAATGGGGAACAAAATGTCCATCTAAGGAGTTTCAGAGACAAAGTGTGCAACTTAGATGGAAGAATGAACAATCAAGAGACTGCCCCATCTGGTGATCCATCCCATAAACAGCCACCAAAACCAGATACTATTGCATATGCGTGCAGGATTTTGCTAACAGGACCCTGATATAGCTGTCTCTTGTGAGGCTATTCCAGTGCCTGTCAAATACAAAAGTGGATACTCACAGTCATCTATTTGATGGAACATAGGGCACCCAATGAAGGAGCTAGAGAAAGTACCCAAGGAGCTAAAGGGGTCTGCAAACCTATAGGAGGAACAACAGTATGAACTAAACAGTACCACCCAGAGCTTGTGTCTCTAGTTGCATATGTACCAGAAGATGGCCTAGTAGGCCATCATTGGGAGGAGGGGTCCTTGGTCTTGCAAACTTTATATGCCCCAGTAGGAATGGGTGGGTAGGGGAGCAGAGAGGGAAAAGGTTATAGGGGACTTTCGGAATAGCATTTGAAATGTAAATGAAGAAAATACCTAATAAAAAAAATTAGAATTGTGAAATAATAGAGAGGATACTAATTTCTTTGTCTTTAGGTTTTCTGTGTAGGTCTATTATCCTCTCCTTTACTTCACTCATTATTCTTATCTTTCTCTTATACTTTTGAGCATAAAAGTATAATTATAATAGATGTTTACAAATGTTATCAACTAATCTATTTTTTTCTGACACTCTGATATATATAATATAAAACTTCACCACTTTTTATTAGGTTTGCACAGAAATTTTTCTAAAAACAAGAGTGTTTATTTTTTAAATTGTAGTTTTTTTCATTTATTAAAAATAATATTTTTCATACAACATAGTTTGACTGTGTTTTCCCTTTTCCCTACTCTCCTCTCAGTTCTTCCCTCCTCCCATACCATCTGGATTTGAACCATTTCTCTCCTTAGAAAACAAAGACATCAATCTTTCCTCTGAGCCCAGCGGACACAGCTAGGGCTGCGCTTCCCACACCCCAGGACTTTAAGATCACATCTGGGTTACTCCTGAGTGCAGTGCAGAGGTGGTGTTGAGAGCAGTGGGTCAGCAGTTGCCCCCAGGGGCAGGATCCTAGAACTCCGCCCCACCAGAGGCTGGGCCTCTCCCAGCCAGAGCACCCCCCTCCTCGCCATCTTTCCTCTGAGCCCAGAGGACTCAGCTAGGGCCTGTCCTGCTCTTCACACACCCCAGGACTTTAAGATCTCATCGGGGTTGACCGTGAGTGGAGTGCAGAGGTGGTGTTGCGAGTAGTGGGTCAGCAATAGCCCGCAGGGGCAGGATCCGAGAACTCCGCCCCACCAGAGGCTGGGCCTCTCCCAGCCAGGGCACACTCCACCCCACCATCTTTCCTCTGAGCCCAGCAACTCCCAGAACTTGAAGATCACATCAGGAGCTCAAGGCGCGGGCCTCAGGTGCTGTGCACTCTCTTAGGCTCCTTTGGGACACTCCAAGCTATCTGGGGACCTCAAGTGAGCAGGGGGACAAAGCCTCTGTTCTAGCCCAATCTCTTGGAACCTGAGACACCAGCTGGGAGATTGATAATGCCCCAGGTCAGAACAGCCCCTGCCTTCCAGTCCGGTCAGGCCCAACCAGCACCAGCTCAGGTCTTGGGCCACAGGTGCTGTGCACTCTCCTAGGCTCTTTCGGGACTCCCCAAGCTATCTTGCGACCTGAGGTGAGCAGGGGAACACAGCCTCTGTTCCTGCCCAATTGCCAGGAACTTGAGACATCAGCCAGGAGATTGACAAAGGCCCAGGGCAGAACAGCGGGTCCTTTCTGGTCTGCACCAACGCCAGGTCTCCTTGGGCAGAGATGGCAGGAGGCAAGCGCAAGAACAGAAGCAACAGAATGCAAGTGTACTTGGCATCACCAGACCCAAACTCACCCACCACATCAAGTCCTAGATACAACAGCACACCAGAAAAGCAGGACATGGATATAAAGCCACTGATCATGATGATGATGGAGGATTATAAGAAGGAAATGCAGGAAAACACAGATAAACAACTAGAAGCATTTAAAGATGAAAAACTTAAGAGAGTTACAGGAAAACGATACCAAACAGGTGATGGAATTGAACAAAGCCATCCATGACCTAAAAATGGAATTAGAAACAATTAAGAAAAACCAAAAGGAGATAACCCTGGAGATAGAAACCATAGGAAAAAAAAAACAGGAATCATAGATATGAGCATCAGCAACAGAATACAAGAGATAGAAGAGAGAATCTTAGGCACAGAAGATTCTATAGGGAGCATAGACAAGACAATCAAAGAAAATGCTGAATGCAAAAAGATCTTAACAAAATATATCCAGGAAATCCAGGACACAATGAGAAGACCAAACTTAAGGATAATAGGAGTAGATGAAAAGGAAGACTATCAAACTAAAGGGCCAGCAAATATCTTCAACAAAATAATAGAAGAAAACTTTCCATACCTAAAAAACGAGATGCCCATAAACATATAAGAAGCCTACAGAACTCCAAATAGGCTGGACCAGAAAAGAAATTCCTCCCGACACATAATAATCAGAACAACAAACGCACTAAATAAAGACAGGATATTAAAGGCAGCAAGAAAAAAAGGTCAAGTCACATATAAGGGCAGGCCTATCAGAATCACTCCAGACTTCTCACCAGAGACTATGAAAGCCAGAAGATCATGGACAGAGATTATACAGACACTAAGAGAACACAAATGCCAGCCCAGGCTACTATACCCAGCAAAACTCTCAGTTACCATAGACAGAGAAACCAAAGTATTCGAAGACAAATTCAAATTCACACAATATCATTCCACAAATCCAGCCCTTCAAAGGATAATAACAGAAAAACACCAATACAAGGACAGAAACTCTGCCCTAAAGAAAGCAAGAAAGTAATCCTTCAACAAACCTATAAGAAGACAGCCACAAGAACAGAATCCCAACTCTAAAAACAAAAATGACAGGAAGCAACAATTACTGTTCCTTAATATCGCTTAATACAAATAGACTCAATTCTCCGAAAAAAAGACATAGACTATCAGACTGGCTACACAAACAGGACCCAACATTTTGCTGTCTACAAGAAACACACCTCAGGAAAAACTACAAACACCACCTCAGAGTAAAAGGCTGGAAAACAATATCCAAGAAAACCGCCCAAAGAAAAAAGCTGGGGTACCCATTCTAATATCGAATAAAATAGACTTTCAACCTAAAATTATCAAAAGAGACAAAGAGGGGCACTTCATACTCATCAAAGGCAAAATCTTTCAAGAGGAACTTTCAATTCAGAATATCTATGCTCCAAATGCAAGGGCAGCCACTTTCATTAAAGAAACTTTAGTAAAGCTTAAAACACACATTGCACCTCACACAATAATCGTGGGAGACTTCAACACCCCACTCTCATCAATGGACAGATCCTGGAAACAGAAATTAAACAGAGACTCAGTTGAACTAACAGAAGCTATGAAACAAATGGACTTAACAGATATCTACAGAATATTTCATCCTAAAACAAAAGGATATACCTTTTTCTCAGCACCTCATGGCACCTTCTCCAAAATTGATCACATAATTGGCCACAAAACAGCCCTCAACAGATTCAAAAATATTGAAATTGTCCCATGCATCCTATCAGATCACCATGGACNATATATAAAGAACTCAAGAAGGTGGACACCAGAAAATCAAATATCCCCATTAAAAAGTGGGGCACACAGTTAAACAAAGAATTCTCAACTGAGGAATACCGAATGGCTGAGAAGCACTTGAAAAAATGCTCAACATCCTTAATCATCAGGGAAATGCAGATCAAAACAACCCTAAGATTCCACCTCACACCAGTAAGAAGGGCTAAGATCAAAAATTAAGGTGACAACAGATGCTGGCGTGGATGTGGAGAAAGGGGAACACTCCTCCATTGTTGGTGGGAATGCAAGCTGGTTCAACCACTCTGGAAATCAGTCTGGTGGTTCCTCAGATAATTGGACATAGTACTACTGGAAGATCCTGCAATACCTCTACTGGGCATATATCCAGAAGATATTCCATCTGGTAACAAGGACACATGTTCCACTATGTTCATAGCAGCCTTATTCATAATAGCCAGAAACTGGAAAGAACCCAGATGTCCCTCAACAGAGGAATGGATACAAAAAATTTTGTATATTTACACAATGGAGTACTACTCAGCTATTAAAAACAATAAATATATGAAATTTTAGGCAAATGGATGGATCTGCAAGCCATCATCCTAAGTGAAGTAACCCACTCACAAAAGAACTCACATAACATGTACTCACTGATATGTGGATATTAGCCCAGAAACCTAGACTACCCAAGATACAATTTACTAAACACATGATACTCAAGAAGAAGGAAGATCAAAATGTGGACACTTCACCCCTTCCTAGAATTAAGAACAAAGCACACACTGAAAGAGTTAAAGAGATCATGTGTAAAGCTAAATCCAAAGGATGGACCCAACGACTGTGGCTGCCAGGGATCCATCCCACAATCAGTCACCAAACATAGACACTATAGCATATGCCAGCAAGATGGTGCTGAAAGGGCCAGGATATAGCTGTCTCGGGGGAAAATATACCAATGCCTGGCAAACATGGAGGTGGAAGCTCAAGGTCAGCTATTAGATGGAACACAGGGTTCCCAAGGAAGAAGGAGCTAGAGAAAGTACCCAAGGAGCTGAAGGGGTCTTCAACCCTATAGGTAGAAGAATAACCATGAACTAACTTGTACCCCCTGGGCTCGTGTCTCTAGCTGCATATATAGAAGAGGATGGCCTAGTTGGCCATCATTGGGAAGAGAGGCCCCTTGGTTATGCAGAGTTTATATGCCCCAATACAGGGGAACGCCGGGGCCAAAGGGTGGAGCGGATGGGTAGGGGAGCAGGACCGGGAGGGGGGAGGGTATAGGGAACTTTCTGGATAACACTTGAAATGTAAATGAAGAAAATATCTAATAAAAGTTAAAAAAAAAGAAAACAAAGACATCTAAGGGATAATAACAAAAGAACATAAAATTCATAATATAAAACAAACAAATTAGGAAAGGGCAAAACAACCAAAGAAGAAAAAGATTCAAAGAAAAGAAATGCATATAAATGCAAAGTCCAATGTGTTTGTACATCCAGGAGTCCAATAAAAATTCAAAATCATAAGTTGTAATATAGAGGGTATATAAGTTAGGGGATAAACAAAGACAAAACACAAGACAACCACCAATGTCCTAACTTAACTTTGTGAGACAAAGAACTTCAAAAATGGCATTAGATTCATTTTCTGTTTGTAATCTAATGTTGGGCATGGGGCCTATCCTTAAGAACGGTTTGTTTTGCTGCTGCCATTCTCTTAGAAAACAGAGGTAGCTTATGGGCTTGGGATGAGAGCATGTGCCCATTTGTTCTTTCAACTCTAGGAGCACATTTGGTGCAGACTCATGTAGGCTCTATGGATGCTGTAAATCTCTGTGAGCTCATTTGTACATAGGCTGTACTATGTTTAGATTTAGAGGACATGGTGTCCTCCATTCTCTGGTTCTTATACCTCCTCCTCTTCCCTGGTGTTTCCTGAGGCCTGAGGGAAAGGAATTGATGGAGACATCATTTTTTTAAAATAATATTTTTTTCTAAAGTCCTTAAGTGTTTCCTGACCCTAAACCCATTTCACATGTCCTCCTCACAAAGCAATACTTGAGTCAATAAGCAGGCACAATTTTATTTCCTCTAAGATGAAATATTAAGGTGCAAGTGACTTCCAAGGCGTAAAAATTTCAGCCTTCTTTGTTCTTCAGAAGTTTATAGATAGAAAAGGTGGATGGAAATATTTCTTTCTCTTAATATTCTTAATTTTTCCTAACCATTCCTTATTATGTGTTGCCCTATTTGAATATAAGCTCCAAGAGTGTAGTCTTACTTTTACTCACTTATTCATGGTGCTTAGAACTGTGCCTAGAAAATAATCAAGTTAATGGTAAGTCAGTTGGTCTGCTATTATATTAAGATACTTGAGTAAGGGACAAAAATGAACTGAATAAACATCCTTTATTTTTAAAGGCAAAGAATATTAAATTTTGCTGTCAAATTGTGTGGAGGCAATCTTAGCCTGAAATGCACAAAATTATGTTGTAGGGCTAAAAATGGGTATTCACACTATAGTGGGATAGCTGGAAAGAGAGCACCNTCAAAGAAGTGTGCTTACTTTGACATACAAAGATGAGTGTAATATCCAGAACCCAGACCAAAATAGATGAGTGTTCTGGTACCTGCTTGTAATAATAATCCTGGGGAGGCAAACAAAAGTGGCTACTTGGGACTGGTCAGTCAGCCAACTTAGTCTATTTGTAGAATGTAGGGAGCCGTGCACTAAAGCTGCTTCCGAGCCGGTGCGGTGCCCGAGCAGGTTACCTAGGACAAGGTTGCAAACAAGTCCAGTGCAAAGGCGTTTGTGACGAGATCACGTAAGTCACCGCCCATCGCGACTCCCGAGTTCGCGCTCCAGCGCCGGTTGCCTAGATACGTAAACAAGCTCAG
The DNA here is from genome assembly GCA_902729485.2 of Mus minutoides. Lineage (NCBI taxonomy): Eukaryota > Metazoa > Chordata > Mammalia > Rodentia > Muridae > Mus > Mus minutoides. The sequence continues at coordinate 41,278 of LR753358.1, read as the reverse complement.
TGCGCGTGCGCCTATGACAAAGCCACAAGTCACCGCCCATCCCGGGGCGTATTTTGAGGTAAAGAGCAGCCAGCCAACCCAAGCGACATACGTCACACTGAGGTATAATTGAACGAGTTATTTCTAGAGACGCTCTCTCTTTCTCTTCCTCTTTCTCCACATGGATTAATAAAGAGATACTTGCAGAAGAATTCTGGCCCATTATTTCTTTCTTGCAGGCAAGACGGTAAAGTGGGCGTTTTACAGTAGAATTTCCAGTCAGAGACATTGTCTCAGATTTTTTGTTTTTAAAGATGTATAGATGTTTTCTGAGAAACAACACTTAATGTTTTCCTTTGGACTATAAATATATGTGCACACATATACATGTACTCCTTTCCTATATATGTGCATCCACTCTGAATATGCATACACATGCACATAAAAGAGTATGCATATATTTAAATATATGAATGTATGAACATATAAAAAGTGAAAGTTAATTTATCTACAGGTCTTGCTTCCCTTGACCACAATAATGAGATCATATCAGTAACTAAAAACAAAGAGAGATTTTCAGTAATTCAAGGCTTATGTAATTAAAGCTGCTTCAATAGTAGCATTTCAAAAGTCACATATATAGAGTACTTGAAAATTTTTAGAAAATGTACCATTCTATTTTTGTGTTCTGCATTTGCTATCACAATAAAGCAGCCACAGTTTACAAAAGCTACCCACAGTCTATATCACTCTTACTTGTACTAGACAGGTCCTTCTCAGCATGAGGAAGTTGCTACACATAGCTAAATTGAGCAATATTGATTTTTGCTTTTTTGAAGTGTCACTCCTGATATCTGTAAATGATTAAATACTGCACACTGAGCAATGCCAAGTATCTTTATCTAGCCAGTTTTATCTTTGTAGCTGCTGAAACTATCCTGGAGTGTCAGCCATCAAATTATACACAACGAACAGACATAAACACACACACACACACACACACACAAACACACAAACACTCACACACCTTCTCACTGGCATTCTATTTCATGTCATAAAAGCTACTGATAAAAACAAGTTATAGTGTTCTAAGTTCTACAAACCATCTGTCTTGTTCTGTCCTTCTGTCATTGCCTGCTTTGCATTTCCCTGTTCCTGTAAAGGTGAAGATAGGGCTTCCACAGTAACTAATTGTTATTCTCCAATGACAGTCATGCTCCCTACTCCTTAGTATTCAGATCAGAACCATCAGTATTTGAAATTGAGAACAGTAATCAAACAATAACAAAAACAATAATAAAATTGCATTTTAATTGAAACAAATGCAGGAATAGAATAATAATTCTGGTTATCACATTGTAAAATTATTTTATAAACAAATATTATACTGCTATTTAATGAGATACAATTCTACCTCCATATGTATACTCATATCTAGGGAACCCGTTACTGTATTTCTATACATCAGCTATACATGCATGCTAATCTATAAAACATTACAACTTATTTTTACAAGGTCAACCACTAGTAGTCATGCATGAAATGAGAAACTAGTTTTAGTTTTGTTGTATACATTAATTTCTAGGATATAGATTTTTGAAATGAATGTTTGATCACATGAAATGTAAAAGCACATAAACTTTATGAACAAATGAGAATATCTGTTAATCCCATATGTTTATATTTAGGTAAAATTCTGATATATTATAGAAGAGTACAAATTAATGGGTGGGGCTGTCTAGAATACTTGGTGGTTAGCACTTTCTGTTTTCCAAAGAACCTGAGTTTGACTTCAAGAATCCAAATGGAAACTGTTTTAACTCCGGCTATATGGGATCTGATTCCATGTCCTCTTCTGTCCGCTGTAGGCACACAGCACATATACACTCAGGAATACATATACAAACATATAAAGATAAAAAGCAGAATAAAATGAAACAAAGAAAAATTTATGAGAAAAATATTCCCAAAACAATTCTTCAAAGACATGGAAAGAGCAATTCTCAAATTCATCTGGGAAGACAAAAACCCAGAATTTAAAAAAAATTCTTTTTCTAACAATTTTTATTAGATATTTTCTTCATTTACATTTCAAGTGCTATCCCATAAGTCCCCTATACCCTCCCACCACCCTTCTCCCCTACCCACCCACTCCCACTACTTGGCCCTGGAATTCCCCTGTACTGAGGCATATAAAGATTGCTAGACCAAGGGGCCTTTCTTCCCAATAATGGCCAACTAGGCCATCTTCTAATACATATGCATCTAGAGACATGAGCTGTGGGGGTTCTGATTAGTTCATATTGTTGTTCCATCTATAGGGTTGCAGACCCCTACAGCTCTTGGGTACTCTCTCTAGCTCCTACATTGGGGACCCTGTGTTCCACCCTATAGATGACTGTGAGCATCCACTTCTGTATTTGTCAGGGACTGTCAAAGGCTCACAGGACACAGCTAGATCAGGGACCTAAATAGCTGAGGGAATCACCATCCCTGAATTCAAGATTTACTACAGAGTAATAGTGAAAAAACTGCATGGTGTTGGTACAGAGACATACACATTGATCAATGGAATAGAATTGAAGACGCAGAAATAAAACCACACACTTATGGACACTTGATCTTTGACAAAAACAATAAAAATATACAATGGAAAAAGAAACCATCTTCAATAAATGGTGCTGATCTAGCTGGCTATTTGTATGTAAAAAATGAAAATAGAACTATATTTGTCACCTTGCACAAAGCTCAAGTCCAAGTGGATCAAGAACCTCAACAAAAAACATAATACACTGAATATAATAGAAAAGAAAGTGGGAAAGAGTCTTGAACTCATTTTCACAGGGGAAATTTTCCTAAACAGAACTCTAATGTCTCATCCTCTAAGAACAAGAATTAATAATGGAACCTCATGAAACTGTAAAGTTTCTGTAAGGCAAATGACATAGTCAGTAAGACAAATAGGTAACCTAAAGATTGGGGAAAAAATCTTCACTAATTCCACATCCAATAGAGGGCTAATATCCAAAATATATAAAGAACTCAAGAAGCTAATCATCAAAAAACAAATAACCCAATCAAAAACTGGGGTATAGAACTAAACCAAGAATTCACAACAGGGGAATCATAAATGACTGAGAACCACTTAAGGAAATGTTCAAAGTCCTTAATGATTAGAGAAATGCAAATAATCAAAATGATTCTGATATTCCACCTTATACCAATCATAATGGCTAAGATCAAAATCTCAGGTGACAACACATGTTGGAGAGGATGTGGAGAAAGAGGAACACTCCTGCATTGGTGGTGGGACTGCAATCTGGAGGTTCCTCAGAAAATTGGAAATAAATCTACCTGAATCTATATCACTTTTGGGAATATACCCAACAGATGCCCCACCATGCCACACAGGCATGTGTTCCAATATGTTCATAGCAGCCTTGTTCATGATAGTCAGAAACTGGAAAGAGCCCAGATATCCCACAACAGAAGAATGGATACAGAAAATGTGGTTCATTTACACAATGGACTACTACTCAACTATTAAGAATGAGGTCATCCTGAGTTTTGCAAGCAAATGGATGGAACTAGAAAATATCATCCTGAGTGAGGTAACTCAGACCCAAAGGGACATGCATGGTATGTACTCACTAGTAAGTAGAAAATGGCGAAAGAAAGAAAGAAAGAAAGAAAGAAAGAAAGAAAGAAAGAAAGAAAGAAAGAAAGAAAAGGGGAAGGGGAAGGGGAAGGGGAAGGGAAAGGGGAAGGGGAAGGGGAAGGGGAAGCACAGAATACCCAAATACAGTCCACAGAACTAAAAAAGGTCAACAAAGGTAAGGTCCAAAGTGAAGACTCCTCAGTTCCACTTGGGAGGAAGAAAAAAAAAAAAAAAACAATCACAAGTGGGGAGGGAGGGAGGGACCTGAGAGGGAAAGTGGACAGGTGTAGGGTGAGAGGAGAACCTGATCTGGTATTGGGTGATAGATAAGGACTGAAGCTCTGAGAGCCAGGAGAAAAACTGGAAATAGGCAACCTCTGGAGGTAGGGGGCTGGGGGAGACCCTGCAGAATGCACCAGAGACTTGGGAGGTGAGAGATTCTTAGGAATCAAAAGGAGGGACTATACATGAAATGCCTAACAGTTGGGAGAGGGAACTTATGGAGCCCATCTCCAGCAGGAAGACAGGGCATCAAGTGAGGGAGGGGGTTGCCATCCCATAGTCAAAAACTCTGAACCAGAATAATTCCTGTCTGAAAGAACTACAAGGTTGGAAATGGAGAGAGACCTGAGGAGAAGGTCCAGAGATAGGATCAAAGTGGGATCCAGCTCAAGGGACGTCCCAAGGCCTGACACTATTACTGAGACTATGGAGTGCTCACAAAAAGGGAGCTATCATGACTAGCCTCCGAATGACAACAAGCAGCTAAAAGAGTCAGATGCAGATATTTGCACCCAACCAATGGGTAGAAGCAGCTGACTTCTGTGGTTGAATTGCAGAAATGCTGGAAGAAGCTGAGGAGAGTGATCCGGTAGGAGGAGCCATAGTCTCAATTAACCTGGATCCTTAGAACTCTCAAACACTGGACCACCAACCAGGCAGCACAGAGCAGCTATAAGACCCCAACACACATACAGTAGAGGACTGTAGGGTCTGTGTTCAGCCAGAGAAGATGCACCTAACCCTCAAGAGACTGGAGGCCCCAGGGAATTTAGAGATCTGGTTGGGTGGGGGTGGGGTGGGGACATCTTTGTAGAGATAGGAGGTGGAGTGAGGAGGAAGTATGGGATATGGAATAATTGGAGGGTGGACCAGGAAGGGGGAAAGAAAGAAAAAGAAAGAAAGAAAGAAAGAAAGAAAGAAAGAAAGAAAGAAAGAAAGAAAGAAAGAAAGAAAGAAAGAGAAGAAAAGACAATATATACTCTCCTCTCTGTAATCCTAGACTTTGCAAGTCTGAAGGAGAACCATTGTAATGAGTTCCTAGCCAGTCTGTACTATAGTATAAAACTCTTGTCTCAACAAACACATGCATAGACATAGGTTTACAGTACATTTGAATATTTCTTGATTGTATAAAATTGTTCAATGTCTTTAATTTAAAAAAGAAAATTGAATTTAACTTAAATTTTAAGGTCGGCCTATACTTGGCATTATTGCTTATTATTTCCTAGCTTTCATAGTTCTCTTTTTAAAAAACAAAACAGTATTTTATGAAAATAAAGCTTATCATTCAAATCCCAAACACAAATATTTATTACTGAGTGATATACTAGTATGCTACTATATATAGGTATAGATTAGATAGAGAGATAGAGATAGAGATAGATACATATTTACAGCCTATAAAACTGCAAACAGACAAAAACACCTTTACCAAATTTTGTATTTCACTTGGAATTAATCTCACTATATATTTTAATCTATATGCTCATATTTTTCCTATGGCCTCAGTGTCATGTGAAACAAACTTTGTATCTCTTAATATGCCTTGCTCTCATATACCACTCACATACTGTCATCCTCATAAAAACATCAAATCTTAATTTCATTTTTATTCTTTATTTCTATAATACTGATAATAAAACCCATGACCTTGCATAACCTAGGCAAACTATCTACCAATGATTAGATCACTGTATTCTAAACAGTTATTTTTTTTCGGGATTTGTTATTCTGTGTACTGTTGCTTCTGCATAGACTGAGCCATATGATGGTTATATTTGTGCCTCTCTCTCTCTCTCTCTCTCTCTCTCTCTCTCTCTCTCTCTCTCTCTCTCTCTCTCTCTCTCTCTCTCTCTCTCTCTCTCTCTCTCTCTCTCTCTCTCTCTCCCTCTTATTCCTCTCTTATACAATACATATCCTGAATGCATCCTCCACTCCCTCAACTTCCCCTGGGTACCACTCCTACTTCCCATTTCTCCTAGATCCTCAGCTTCTCTGTTTCCCTTCAGAAATAAGCAGGCCTCCCAGGAGTGATATAGATGGATCTTGAGGTAGATCTATTACCATATTTCTGAGTATCTACAACCATATTGATTTCCCAAGTGGTTGTGAAAGTTTGCACTACCATCAGGAGTAGAGACTTGTTCACCTTGCTCCATATCTTTGCCAGCATGTTTTGTCACATGTGATTTTATGTTAGCCATTCTAACAGGCATACAATGGACTCATAGAGTCATTTTAATTTGCATTTTGCTGATTGCTAAGGATGTTTCACAACCATTTGTGATTCCTCTATTGACAATTTATGCTTAGTTCTGTAACCATTTTTAAAATTATGGTTTGTTGATGTCTAGTTTCTCAAATTATTTTAGAAATTATCCCTCTGTCAGATGTGGGGTTGATGAAGAATTTTTCTCATTCTGTAGACTGTCATGTTGTCCTATTAATGGTGTCCTTTGCCTTATATAATCTTTTAAGCTTCATAAAGTTCCATTTTCTAACTGTTAATCTGAGTGACTGTGATATTGGAAGTTGTCTCCAGTGCCAAGTCATTCAAGGCTACTCTGCACTTTCTCCTCTGTCAGCTTCAGTGTATCTGGGTTTCTGTTGAGGGTTTTGATCCACTTGGACTTGAGCTTTATGCAGATAGATAGATATGCATCTATTTGCATTCTTCTACTTGACAACATCCAGTTAGACCAGCACCATTTGTTAAAAATGCTTTATTTTTATCCATGGTATTATGAATTCTTTATAAAAAAAAAGTTGTGTCTGTAGATGTTTGGATTTATGTCTAAGACTTTGATTAAGTTTTAATGATGGATCTGTCTGTTTTTGTTTGTTTGTTTGTTTGTTTGTTTGTTTGTTTGTTTGTTTTGCCAATACCATGTGTAGGTCTGTAGCAATGCTTGAGATCACGGATGGTGATACCTCTGCAAGTCTTTTTTTTTTTTTTTTTTTTTTTTTTTTTTTTTTTTTTTTTTTTTTTTTTTTTTTTTTTTTTTTTTTTTTTTTTTTTTTTTTTTTTTTTTTTTTTTTTTTTTTTTTTTTTTTTTTTTTTTTTTTTTTTTTTTTTTTTTTTTTTTTTTTTTTTTTTTTTTTTTTTTTTTTTGGTACAGGATTGTTTTAGCAATCTTCTCTTTTTCCATAAGAAGTTGAATATTGTTCTTTCAAGGTCTATAAAGAATTGTGTTGGAATTTTGATGGGAATATTATTAAGTCTGTAGATTGCCTTTGGGAAGATGGCCATTATTTTTACTATGTTAGTACTACTGATCCATGAGCACTGGGGATCTCTGCATCTTCTAGTATCTTCAGCAACTTCTTTCTGGAGTCTAGCATTAATTCGTGGTTCCATGATAGGATTTTAGGGGTTATTTCAATTTTTTTTGTATTTGTTGAAATTTGCTTTGTGACTCAGTATGTGAATAATTTTGAATAAACTTCCCTAAGTTGTTGAGAAGGAGAAATATTATTTAGTTTGGGTTCTGTTGATATATGTTATGTCCATTTGATTTATAATAATTGTTAGCTGCAATATTTCTCTGTTTAGTTTTTTGTCTGAATGACATGGCCATTGAGGAGAGTAGGGTATTGAAGACTCCAACTATCAATGTCTGAGAGTAGAAGAATATATTCTGTTTATACATCCATTCTGTTAGTCTGTGTCCTTTTTATTGAGGAAATGAGTCCATTGATACTAAGACATATCAATGACCAGTGATTGTTCCTTCCTGTTATTTTAGTGTGTGTGTGTGTGTTTCCCTTCTTTTGTTTTTGCTGGTGTGAGATCATTTTTTCCTGGGTATAGTTTTTCATGGGTGTGGTTAATCTTCTTAAATTGGGGTTTTCTTTGAATTTGGCTTTATAACTGAGTATCTTGTTTTCTCTATTTATGGTGACTGAAAATTTTGCTGTATATAGAATTCTGGGATTGCATCTATGGTCTCTTATACTCTGCAAGATACATGTTCAGAATATTCATTGAGAAGTGAGGTCTTCTTTTATATTTTTAGGTAGACCTTTATTTTTTAATTTAATTTAACTTAACTTATTTTTTTGTTGTTTTTGCTTATTCACTTTATATTCCATGCACTGCCTCCCTATGGACATCCCCACCCAAAATATCTCACCCTTTTTCTCTGGGCAAGTAGGAGCTCCCCTGAGTAACTCTGCCCCCCAAGCCAGGCACTTCAAGTCTATGCCAGGATTAGGCACTTCCTCTGCCACCGAGGTCAGACAAGGCAGGCCAGCTAGTAGAACACATCCCATATAGATGCAACGGATTTTAGGATAGCCCCTGCTCAAGTTGTTTAGGAGCTATAGGAAACTCAAGTTACATATCTGCTACATATGAAAGGGAAAGTCTAGGTCCAGCCCATGCAAGCTCTTTGGTTGGTGGTTCAGATTCTGAGAACCCCCAAGGGTCCAGGTTAGTTGCCTATGTTGGTCTTCCTGTGGAGTTCCTATCCCCTTAGGGGCCCACAGTCCTTCCTCCTATTCTTCCATAAAAATTCCCTAACTCAATTCTTTGTTTGGATGCATGTCTCTATCTGTCTAACTCAACTTCTGGTTGGAGCCTATCAGAGGACAACATGCTCCTGTTTGCAAGCATAACAGTAAATCATTGATAGTGTTAAGAATTTTTGAATGCCCATAGAACGGGTCTCAAGTTGGGATGGTTATTTTTTGGCCATTCCCTCCATTTTCCATGTGTACATTTCTTGTAGACAGCATAAATTTTGGGTTGAAAGTATTGTGTGTGAGTTGCTGTCTCTGTTGCACTACTGCTGTTCTTATCTAGAAATTGGCAGTGGCCTTTTCAGGTTCCATATCCCCAATGAAGTGAGTCAGAACTACGGTCAACCCCATTGATTCTTGGGTGCTACATTTGTCCAAGTCCATGTCCATCCTGGAGATGACCCCTACCTCCTCATGCCCATGACTGTCAATTGCAGATTTCCATTTATTTCCGTTGCCATCTAGCCATCTCTCCTGTCCTTCCTCACACCTGATCCTGAACCAATTTCTTCCCCATTCCCCTTTTCTCCCAGTTTTCTCCATCCATCTGGCTCTTGTGACTATTTTATTCCCCCTTCTATGTTAGACTCAAGCATCCTTTCTTGGGCCTTCCTTCTTGTTTAACTTCTTTTGATCTGTGAAATGTGACTTGGCACCAGTATTTGGCTAATATCCACTTATGAGTACATACCATGCATGTCCCTTTGGGACTAGATTACCTCACTCAGGATGATATTTTCAAGTTCTATCCATTTACTTACAAAATTCATGATATTCTGGTTTTTAACCGCTGAATGGTATTCAATTGTATAGATATACCACATTTTCTTTATCCATTCTTCAGTTGAGGGACATCTGGGTTGTTTCCAGTTTCTAGTTATTATAAATAAAGCTGCTATGTGCATAGTTGAGCAAGTACATTTGTGACATGTTATAGCATCTCTTGGGTGTATATTATAGCTAGGTCTTGATGTAGAAGTATCTAGTTTTCTGAGAAACTGATAAATTTATTTCTAAAGTGGTTGTATGAGTTTGCATTCCTACCAACAAAGGAGGAGTGATCCCCTTGCACCACATCCTCACCAGCAAGTACTATCTCTTGAGTTTTTGATCTTAGCCAGTCTTACGGGTGTAAGATATCAGAAGATGGAAAGATCTCCCATGCCCATGGATAGGTAGGATTAACATAGTGAAAATTGCCATCTTATCAAAACCAATCTACAGATTTAGCAAAATCCCCATCAAAATTCCAACATATTTTTATAGACCTTGAAAGAGCAATTCTCAACTTCATATGGAAAACAAAATTCCTAGAATAGCTAAAACAATTCTGAATAATAAAAGAATTTGGGAAGGAATCACCATCACTGACCTCAAGCTGTATGGTATTGGTACAGAAACAGACAGGTTGATCAATGATGGAATCCAATCAAAGACACAGAAATAAACCCACACACATATGGACACTTGGTTTTTTTTATCAAGATGCCAAAACCATACAATGTAAAAATGAAAACATATTCAATAAATGGTGCTAGTCTAACTGGATATCTGCATGTAGAAGAATGAAAAAGATCCATACTTACCATCCTTGTATAAAGCTAAAGTCCAAGTGGACCAAGGACCTAAACATAAAACCAGATACAATAAATCTCATAAAAGAGAAAATAGGAAATCCCCTTGAATACATTAGTACAAAGGGAACCAATGGTTCAAGCTCTAACATCAACACCTGTTAAATGAGACCTCATGAAACTGCAAAGGTTTTGTAAGACAAAGGACACTGTCAATAGGACAAATTGATATCCCACAAACTGGGAAGGGATCTTCACTAGCCCTACATCTGACAGAGGGCTAATATCCAAAATTTACAAAAAACCCAAGAAGATAAACCCCACGGAATTAAATCAGGTTAGAAAATGGTCTACAAAACTAAACAGAGAATTCTCAACAGGGGAATATCAAACAGCCAAGAAGCACTTAAAGAAATGTTTCAAAGTCCTTAATCAGCAGGAAAATGCAAATCAAAACAACTTTGATTTTCTATCTTTATATTTTACTTGCTCTTTTTCCTTTGCAGATTTTAATACTCATTCTTTGCCCTGTTTTTTTTTTTTTAACATATTGATTATTATGTGAGAAAGGGACTTACTTTCCAATCATTTTGGTGTTCTTTATGCCTAGTATGTCTTTATAGACATCTCCTTTTTTAGGTTAAGAAATTTGTTTTCTATGATTTTGTTGAAAATACTTTCTGGGCCTTTGATCTGGAATAATTTCTTTTTACATCTACCTATTCCTATTATTCTCATGTTGGTCTTTTCATAGTGCCCCAGATTTCCTGGGTGTTCTATGTGAAGAAATTTTTAGATTTAACATCTTCTTTGACCAATATATCCATTTCTTCTATTGTATTTTCAACACCTTAGGTTATTTCTTCCATGTTCAGCATTCTGCTGATGATGTACATGTCTGTAGCTCTTATTCATTTACCTATTTTTTTTTATTTCTAAAATTCCATCAGTCTGTATTTCTTCATTGCTTCTATTTCCATTTTCAAGTCTTTTTCATTTCCTTCAACTTGTTGCTTGTTTTTCCCCCTAAATTTTCTTGGCTTTCTTCACGGGTTTGATTATTCCCTCTCATTGTGTGTGTGTGTGTGTGTGTTTCTAGATTTCTTTAAGAGATTTATCCACTTCTTCATTACATTGTTTTTAAGGCTGTTGTCTTTTGCTTCAGCTTTGTTGTAATATTTGGAGCTTGTTGTAGTAGAATAGCTGGGCTCTGGTGTTGATATATTGTCCTGGCTGTTGTTGATTGTGTTTTTCTCTGGCCACTCAACATGTATATCTTGAAGGGTGAACTATAGGTCTAGCTTTCTGTATTTGTTGTTGTTTGATGGGTGTTTTTTCCACTGGTTTTTATTTTCTTTCTGGTATGCTGGCTTGTGCAGTCTGTGTTTGACCAAGGGTTCTCCACTTAAGTTGAGGGCTGGACTTCTGTTGGCCAATTGATCTCTTTTTGGAGCAGGAGTTTCTGCCCATGTTATGAGCTGGATTTCTGGTCCCCTGGCTGGCCTCTGTTCCAGCAGGGAGTCTCTGCCAGAGTTGGCAATGAGGAGAGGAGGGAGAGAGTCTGGGAGTTACAAGAAGAAAGTTCAGGAGATCTGAGGGCAGGAGCCTTGTCTTGAGTTCTGGTGGTCAATGTGGCTTGTGGTTAGGCAGGGAGTGTCTGTCTGAAGGAACAGAGCAGGGCACATCTGCAGGTGTCTGTCCTACTTCTACATTTGTTCTTCCTACCTGACTCCATGCCAAGAATGCAAGTAGTTTACTTGAAAATTTAGCGAAAAAATTAAAGTCCCATGTATTGATGAGTTCAGGTTTGCTTTTCTTCTAAAATAGCTATCAACAGGGACTTCTGCATAGATGCCAATGTGGACTTTAATGTTTGCCTAGTGTAAAGTAACTGATGTTTTCATTTTCTTTTTCTTGATATTGTTGTTGCTGTTTTGTTTTATCTAATTTTCCCATACTATGAATGATTTTTGTCATATTTTATGTTATAATACAGTTATATCATTTGTCTTTTCCCTTTCCTACCTCCAAATACTCCCATATACCACTCCTTCTTTCTTGAAAATTCATGGCCTATTTTTTCATTAAGTGCTGTTACATCATATATGTATATATTATGTATAATATATGTGTGTATATCCATATGCCCTTCCAAATATAACCTTCTCAGTCTATATTATGTTACTTGCATGTATGTCTTCAGGAATGACCACTTGTTATTGGATAATGAGAATTGCTGTGCTGTTCTCTGGGGAAGATTATTTATCTCAATTTTAGAATTCCTCAATTGGCTGTAGTATCTGAGTAGGGCCATGGCCTTCTGATCTTTCCCTTATCCACTTTGTCAGGTCTATTTCAATTAATCTTGTTCACTTCATATTTTGGCAGTCATGTTGCTGAGACTTTATGTGTTTAGCTTCTGACACTGCTAGGAGACACAGTCACAGTATTACACCAAACTCTAATCCTCTGGTTTTTTAAATCTTACAATCTTTCCCCCAATCCCTACATCTCGATGTTTCCTGAACCTTAAATGTGGGGTTGTTCTGTAAATGTATCCTTTTGGACTGGGCTAACAACTCTACATTTTGATTGGTTATGCTTTTCTGTAGTGGTCTTCATTTGTTGCAGGGAGAAGTTGATATAAGGAAAGAACAACATTTATCTGTTGGTATAAGGACAAATATTTAGATGATAGGGATGGTACCATTCTTGTAAAACTGTGGGTTTAGGCTCTCTTACAAGAATTATGATCTCACTAGCCCTGCATAGTTGGATAGTTTTCTAATTTCTGTGTGATTTACCTCTTGTTGAGAAAGTTAAAAACCCAGTTAGAGAGTAGCTGGGTTACTACCAATTATGCATCCCACCACTCCACCCTAAACCACTCATACCATTCTGGTGGTAACTGTGGTTCACAAGCATCATAGCTAAGTAGGACTGCTGCTTGCTTCCCTCCTTTAGAAGCTTGTGTGGCAACTTTTGGTGCTGTGTTAGCTAGTCCTCAGAGATGAAGCATTCAGGTCAATCTATTATAGCTCATGGGCTTCTGGGCCCTGTGTCTGAAGTGTATGCTGTCTTCAACAAACAGGATTGATTTTGTAACTAAGGGGAATAGAAATGGGCTCTTTGTTTTGTAATCTGTTGGACAACCCTAACAATAATTTAAAAGAGGACTTAATTATATCTGGCCTTGGGGTCTGTTTTGCCAGACAAGATGAGATAATTTCATTTAGCCTATATATGTATTTTATGTATCTAATCCCTCTTTTAGACACCATTACTGTTTTTACCTTCTGCCCTCCTTCTTCTCTACTTATTTGCCTCCTTCCTTTCAAGTTATATGTCCCCAAATTTGTCAATTTTCCAAGCATATCAGATCACTTGAGGGGAAATGGCAGTATGTAAGTAGTCATCTGTATTTTTGATGTATCATTTAATTTAGTAGAACATATTCATAAATTCAAGAGAATTATACCTAGGAGGTAAAGTTTAAGATGTCAAATATTGTTTATTGTGATGTCTCATTTTATTGATTCAGGAAAAAATATAGAATTTAATATGAGAAATTATTTTCCTTAACTGTTTCCAAAATGTTATTTCAGGCTGCTTTATCTTCTGGCCTTGTTACATCTGGATGTGAATTACCAAACTTGTAGGATTCATTGTCACCATTAGGAAGCTTGTGATAATTAAAACAAGCAGACTTAGAGAGAGTGTGAAGGACGAGGCAGACAGAAATGAGCTTCTTAGTCACATTAACTGTGCTCTTACCACACTGTTACAGAGCCTAACACATTTCTAGGCTATCTTTTATTTAGTAAGATAATTAACTGAGCTATTGCTTTATCTGGTTTAAATGAAAATTACCTTCTTAGCATTCTGAAGCATTCCAAGCATCAAATTTCTTTTTATTCTTGGTGTTTAAAACCTTCCTAATATTCTATAACACCATAGGTATATAACAGCAATTTTAAATTTACAAACTTATATATGGAGCATGTAGAAAATTATTTCAGTTGATAATTGCCAGTACTTTGCCTCAGGTTGGTCATTCTGGAGTTTTAGCATACATAAGGGAATAAAGGCAGATGGTCATTGTAGAATACAAATTTTTAAATGGACTCTAGAAGATTGTGGCTCAGCTTCATATTCCTGAGGAAAAAATAGCCACCACTATAAGGCCTCTTTATTTTTCCTGAAAGTCAAAATAAACATATATTTTTTTTTTCTTGTCCCCCAGAATATGTATGGCATGAGTATGATAGGGCCATAAATTAAGAACAACAACAAAAAAAGATAGAAAGGAAAGGAGAAGAAAAGAAAAAGAAATAAAAGAAAAGAGAAAGAGAAAAGAAACAAAAATCAAAGGTAGATGCAGCTGAGTGGTTTAAAAGGTATAGAAAAGGAAAATTCCTAAGAATAATTCTTGATAGTCTATATAACATGCATGACAATTGAATTTTTTAAAAGAAAAAAAGGTTAAAATGCTAACAAGCTATTTGATTGATATGAAAAAAATAACAGTTACTACAGTGAATAGACCACTTTGTAGCTACCTGTTGAGTATTATTCAAAAAATGAATATAATTCTAGATCTTGCTTTAGAGGAAAAAAACTGGAAGAATTCTCAATAATGTATTTTGATTTGCTTTGTATGCTAAAGTCTCAACTAAGTTATTATTTATACTGCATGATTTGTTACATGATAAATACTATTCTATGTATGGCTATATATTTACTTCACATTTTAATGAAAGAGAAAAAGGAAGTTGATGAATGGAAAATATTTATAACTGTTTTTCAAAATAATATCTTAAATTTCTCATTTTTGTGAATATTTTTAACAAAACAATGTATTATAATAAGTACAAAAATAATGGTAAAAATTCTTTCTCTCTCCCCTTCTATCCAGACCCACACCCTTTCTCTTCTCTTCAGAAAATACAGGTTTCTAAAGAACAATAAAAAATATAAAAAGATAAAACAAAATAATAATAAAAATAGATCCAAACAAACAGAAGAAAAGGGGAAAAAGAAAAAAACATAAGTAACACATATAGACACAGATGCACACACATTCATATGTAAGAATCCCATAAAAACACAAAACTAGAATATAAATGTAATGTAAAGGACTGTAAAGTATATAAAAAACAAAAATCAAAAACCTCACACACAACAATATGAGACAAAGAAACCTCAAAGATTCCATTGAGCTCATTTTCTGTCGACTGTCTGCTGTACAAGGCAATTTAAGTGTAAGAAAATAAGACAATCATCTAGAATGAAACAAAATATATATTCATATATTAACAAATCATGAAATGAACTCAAAGGAAAAGAAAATATTTTTTCTCTTCTTTTTTCCATTAATTAATTTAATTATTCATTTTACATCCCTATTGCTACACCCTCTTCCTGGTCTACCCACAAATATTCCCTACCCCCCCATGCCCACCTCCCCTTCTCTGAGCAGGTGACAACCCTCCTGAGTATGCCACTACCCAGGCACATCAACTCTCTTCAATGCTAGGTACACCCTCTTCAAATGAGGCCAGACAAGGCAAGCCAGCTAGAAGTACATAGCCCCATATACAGGCAAAAGTTTTTTGGTATACCCTCGTTCCAATTGTTCAAAATGCACATGAAGATCAAGCTGCTCATCTGCTATATCTAGCCTATGTATCTTCTTTGGTTGGTGGTTTTGTCTCTGATATTCTCCCAGGATTTAGGTTAGTTGACTCTGCTGGTCTTCCTGTGTGGTTCCTATCCTGTTCTAGACCCACAATCCGTCCCCCAACTCTTCCATAATACTCCCGGGCTCCATCCAATGTTTGGCTGTGTGCCTCTGTATCTGTTACAGTCAGCTGATAGATGGAGCCTCTCAGAGGACTGCCATGCCAAACTCATGTCTCCAAGCATAACAGAATATCATTAATAGTGTCAGTAATTGGTACTTGCCCATGGGATGGGTCTCAAGTTGGGCCAGTTAGTTATTGTTGGTTCAGTTCCCTCAGTCTCTGCTCTATGTACTGACCCTCTGCCTCTCTCTCCTGTGTCTCTGACTTGACCTCGGCTCCCTGTTTCTCTCACTATTCATTCTCCTTTTAGTTGCCTCCCTCCAGGAGCCTCCCAAGACTATTTTATTCACCCTTCTAAGTAAGATTCAAGCATCTTCTCTCCAATCTTACTTCTTTTTTAGCTTCTTTGGTTCTGTGTAGTGTAGCCTGGGTATCTTGTATTTTATGGCTACTATCTACTTATAAGTCAATACATACAATTTGTTCTTTTGGTCTGGATTACCTCACGAAGGATGATATTTTCTAGTTCCATATATTTGACTGCAAAATCCATGATGTTCTTGTTTTTTGTTTTTGTTTTTGTTTTTTTTTTTTTACATGAACTTCCGGGGTTTTTTTTATTAGATATTTTCTTAATTTACATTTCAACTGCTATGCCGAAAATCCCCTCCCCCCTCCCTGCTCCCCTGCCCACCCACTCCCACTTCTTGGCCCTGGAGTTCCCCTGTATTGGGGCATATAAAGTTTGCAGTACCAAGGGGCCTCTCCTCCCAATGATGGCGGACTAGGCTATCTTCTGCTACTTATGGAGCTAGAGACACAAGTTCTGGGGGTTCTGATTAATTCATATTGTTGTTCCTCTTCTAGTGTTGCAGACCCCTTCAGCTCCTGGGGTTCTATCTCTAGCTTCTCCAATGTGGTCCCTGTGCTCTCTCTTATGGATGACTGTGAGCATCCACTTCTGAGGGAGTCAGCTATATCAGGGTCCCTTCAGTAAACACTTGCTGTCCTATGCAATAGAGTCTGAGTTTAGTGACTGCTTATGGGATGGATCCCTGGGGGGTTAGTCTCTGTATGGTCCATCCTTTCATCTTAGCTCTAAACTTTGTCTCTGTAACTCCTTTCATGGATGTTCTTGTTTCTTGCTGAGTGTATTCCACTGCTTCTAATTCACTGATTTTAGTCCTGTGTTTATTTCATGTGAAAAAGCAGTCTTTTTTTTTTAAACAATGTATAACATAATATGGCCAGATACCTTACCAAAAAAGAGGGAAGATATTAGCAAATAAAAATGTTTTCAGTATCATTTTTTCATCAAATAATATTAAATTGAAATTCTAGTAATTTGCAACTACATAGCTACTCACTTGTTTACATATTTTACTTTATCTGCTGATGTTTGAAAATAATAATCTTTTCTCACACAATAGAATCTGAATGCAGTTTTTCCTCAATCTACTCCTACAAGTTTTTCTCCACTTCCTTTCTCCATTCCCATCCACTTCCTTCCTGTTTCTCATTAGAAAATAACAGGTCTCTCCACAATTACTCTGATACCTAAACTAAACAAGATTCAACACACACCCCTACAAAGGGAGAACTTCAGACCAATCTTGCCTATGACTATCAATGCAAAAATACTCAATAAAATTACTGCAAACCGAATCTAAGAACATAACAAAACCATCATCATTCACCACAATCAAGTAGGCTTCATCTAGGGATGCATGGTTGGTTTAATATACAAAAATCCTTTAGGTAATCCACTATATAAACAAACTCAAAGAAAAAAAATCACATGATCATCTCCTTAGATGCAGAAAAAGCATTTGACAAAATACAATACCCCTTCGGGCAGTTTTGGCACACTCCTTTAATCCCAGCACTTGGGAGGCAGAGGCAGGCGGATTTCTGAGTCAAGGCCAGCCTGGTCTACAGAGTGAGTTCCAGGACAGCCAGGGCTACACAGAGGAACACTGTCTTGAAAAACCACAAACAAAAAGAAAGAAAGAAAGAAAGAAAGAAAGAAAGAAAGAAAGAAAGAAAGAAAGAAAGAAAGAAAGAAAGAAAGAGAAAAAGAAAAAGAAAAAGAAAAAGAAAAAGAAAAAAGTATTGGAGAGATCAGGAATTCAAGGCCCACATCTAGACATAATAAAAGCAATTTACTGCAAACAATAGCCAGTATCAAATTAAATGGAGACATACTTTTAGCAACCCCACTGAAAGAGGGGACAAGACAAGTATGCCCACTCTCCCCATATCTATTCAATATAGTATTTAAAGTGCTAGCCAGAGCAATAAGACAACAAAAAGAGATCAAAGGGATACAAATTGGCAAAGTTTTAAAAAGTATCACTATTTGCCGGTGATATGATATTATGTTATACATAAGCAACCCCAAAAAAATCTACCAGAGAGCTTCGCCAGCTGATAAACAACTTCAGCAAAGTGGCGGGATATAAAATTAACTCAAATAAATCTGTAGCCTTCCTTTATTCAAAAGATGAACAGGCTGAGAAAGAAACTAGGAAAAGAACTCCCTTCACAATACCTACAAATACTGTAAAATATCTTGGGGTAACTCTAACCAAACATGTGAAAGACATGTATGATAATAACTTCAAGCCTCTCAAGAAAGAAATCGAAGAAGATCTCAGAAAATGGAGAGATCTCCCATGTTCATGGATTGGCAGAATTAACATAGTAAAAATGGCCATCCTACCAAAGGCAATTTATAGATTCAATGTAATCCCCATCAAAATCCCAACACAATTCTCCAAAGACATGGAAAGAGCAATTCTCAAATTCATCTGGAAAGGCAAAAAAAAAAAAAAAAAACAGAATTAAACAAACAAACAAATAAACAAACAAAAAAACCAATTCTTAACACTAAAGAACAGCTGGGGAGTCACCATCCCTGACCTCCCATTTTACTACAGAGCAAGAGTGATAAAAACTGCATGGGATTGATACAGAGACAGACTCATTGATCAATGGAATAGAATTGAAGACCTAAAAATAAAACCACACACTTAACAGTCACTTGATCTTTGAGAAAGATGCCAAAAATATACAATGGAAAAAGAAAGCATCTTCAATATATGGTGCTGGTCTAACTGGCTGCCAGTATGTAGAAAAATGAAAATAGACTCATATTTGTCACCTTGTAGCTCAAGTCCAAGTGGATCAAGCACCTCAACAAAAAACCAGATACACTGAATCTAATAGAAGAGAAAGTGGGAAAGAGTTTTGAACTCATTGGCACAGGAAGAAATTTCCTACACAGAACTCCAATGGTTCATGCTCTAAGATTAAGAATTGATAAATGGGGCTTCATGAAATTGGAAAGCTTCTGTATGACAAAGGACATAGTCAATAAGACAAATAGACAACCCACAGATTGGGAAAAAAATCTTCCCTAACCACACATCTGATAGAGGGCTAATATCCAAAATTTATAAAGAACTGAAGAAACTAATGTCCAAAAAAATAGAAGTAAACATAGAATCCCAACAGAGGAATCTTGAATAACTGAGAAGCACTTAAAGAAATGTTCAGTCATTAGTCATCAGGGAAATGCAAATCAAAAAGAACCTGAGATTCTACATTACACTAATTAGAATGGTTAAGATCAAAACCTCAGGTGACAGCACAAGTTGGAGAGGATGTGGAGAAAGAGGAACACTCCTCCATTGCTGGCAAGATTGCAAACTGGTACAAACACTCTGGAAATCAATCTCGACATTCCTCAGAAAATTGAAGATTGATCTACCTGAGGACACAGCAGTACCATTCTTGGGAATATACCCAAAAGATGCCCCACCATGCCACAGGAGCACGTGTTCCACTATGTTCATAGCAGTCGTATTTGTGATAACCATAAGTTAAATAAAATTTTAAAAACAACAAAAAATAAAAATACATGCTTCTAAGAGATAGAAAAACAAACAAAAAGCTAAGAAATAACAAAATAAAATATAATTAGCTAAAGAAAAATATTCATATTGAAGTTGGACAAACCAAACCAACAGAAACCTGAAGTATCTCAAAAAAAAAAAAAAAAAGGCACAGAAATCAGAGATCCTTTTGTTTACACATTCAGGAGTCCCATAAAAACACTAAACTGAAATGGATAGTAAATACACAAAGGACCTGGTACAGACACATGTAGGCCCTATGCCTGCTGCTTCAGTCTCTCAGAGTTCATATGATATGTGCTCAGTTGTTTTTGAGGGGCTTGTTCTCCTGGTGTCTTCTATTCCATTCCCTCTCTTTCTCCTCTCATTCCTTCTGTTTTCTCTTTCATGTGATTTACTGAACTCCGAGGGAATGTTTGATGGAGATATATCACTTAGAAATGAGTGTTCCAAGACACCCCCTTCTCTCTCTCTCCTCACCCTGTATCTCTATGAGTTTCTGTATGTATAGGCATGTGCATGCACACTAGCACATGTGTGTGTATGTGTGTATGTGTGTATGTTTGTGTGTATGCACGCATGTGTTTGTTTATGATGTCTGAGTGTGTGTCTGTGTATTTGTTTCCATCTGCTACAGGAAAAAAAAAAAGAAATCTATAGCATACACTATTTAGATAGTCACATTCACCTGTACTTTTAGTGTCAAGTTTATTGACATCCTTCCTAGTTATGATCCTAAAAGCATAACTAGCTCAGTCTTTTCCTAGCTTCACTCAGAGAGACTAGATTAACATACCTAGGTACATGCCAAGGGACAAAACTCTCTGTACCACCAGATTTAAGCCCTCATATCTTTCTAGTTTTGGACCCAGAAGCATATTTGTGAATTGGTTCAGTTCCTTCTTATTTACAAGCAAAAGCAAGTTCATACTCCTTTGGGACAAACCCATATATTGGTAGGGTACTCTCCTTGGGATCCTCAGAAGGCTCCAATTATTCATGTATTGGGAAACATGTAGTCCATCAGCCAATCAATTGTTACCCTTTATGTATGCCTTAACTTCAGCATCAATTCTACTAACATTACAGTGGTTATCTATTCTACTCAAGACAAGAAAGAATACATGCTTATATTTACCAGGCATGTCAATACTGCAGTATAACCTGAATTCATTAGTATATATGTGACTCAGACACAGCAGAGTTTGCCATGGTTCCCATAGTAATGCAACAAATTTAAAAATCTGAAATGATTATCCTGGAAAATTATAATCTAAAGAATTGGAGTAGCTATGTTCTTTTCAGATTTTGTTTTTTTTTTTCCTTTAAATGTTCAGAAACTTTTAAATCTCTATACATCTCTTCCTAGCTTCAGTCTAAGAGACTACATATCTAGGAACATGCCAAGAAACATAAGTCTTTGCACCACCATTAGACATCCTTATTATACAGTTTCTTTGTGTCTGTAGACTATCCTTGGATTGTAACATGGTTTTCCTGCACTTTATGACTAATATACACTTAGAAGTGAATACATGCCATGTATGTTTTTCTGGGTCGGGGTTAACATGTTCAGGATGATATTTTCTAGTTCTGTCCATTTGTCTGCACATTTCATGGTGTCCTTGTTTTTAATAGCTGAGTAATATTCCATTGTGTACAAATACTGTATTTTCTTTATCCATTCATCAGCTGAAGGACATCTAGGCTGTTTCAAATAAACCTGCTATAAGCATAGTTGAACAAGTGCCCTTGTGGTATCTTGGGACATCTGTTGTGTATATGCCCAAGAGTAGTATATCTGGGTCTTGGGGTACAACCATTACCAATTTTCTCAGAACCATTAAATTGATTTCCAAAGTGGTTATATAAGTTTTAACTCCTACAAGCCATAGATGAGTGTTCCCCTTGCCCACATCCTCACCAGCATTTGCTATCATGTAAGTTTTTCATCTTAGCCATTCTGATGGGTATAATGTAGAATAATATAGTTGTTTAGAACTGCATTTCCCTGATGACTAAGAAAGTTGAACTTTTCTTTAAGTGCTTCTTGGCCATTTCTTTGTTGAGAATTATCTGTTTAGCTCTGTACCCCATTTTAATTTGGTTATTTGCTTTGCTGCTGTCTCCATTTTTCTACATGCAGACATTCAGTTAGACCAGCACCATTTATTAAAGATGTGTTTTTGTTTGTTTGTTTGTTTTTTGAGACAGGGTTTCTCTGTGTAGCCTTGGCTGTCCTGGAACTCACTTTGTAGATCAGACTGGCCTCGAACTCATGTGTTTTTATTGTATAATTTTGATTTCTTTCTCAAAAATCAAGTGTCTATAGGTGTATGAGTTTATTTCTGGGACTTCAGTTCTACTCCATTAACCAACCTGTCAGGTTTTATAGGAAGATCATGTTGGTGATGCTTGTATCTTTTGTTCCTGTGCCCTTTTCTAGGTTTTCATTCTCCAAGATCGTCTCAGTTTGTGTTTTCTTTATTGCTTTATTGTTTCCCTTTAAAGACTTTTTCTTGTTTGATTGTATTTTCCTGTATTTATTTGAGGGATTTATTCATTTCCTCTTAAAGTCCTCTATCATTTTTATAAGTTGGAATTAAGGTTATTTTCTTGTGCTTTGGTTATGTTTGGTTATCCAGGACTTGCTGTAATAGGTCATCTGGGCTCAGAAAGTGGCATATTGCTCTGGCTCTTGTTGACTATCTTATTATACTGGCCTTTAGCTGTTGAGTGTCCCTGGATGTTCCTACTGTAGCAGCTATCTGGAAGGCAAGCCTTATCTGGATGTTCTTGGTGAAGCAGGCCTCTTAGGTAGACAGCCTTAGACTGGATATTCTTGGTGTAGCAGTCCTGGCTGTCCCTTGTATGGTGGGCCTGGTAGAAGCAGGAGGAGTTGAGGTCAAACAGTGGAGCTGTGGGGACAGCATGCAGCTAGCTCACGACTTCTGGGTGTGCCCAGGGAACTAGACAGGCAGAGGAATGGAGGAGAATGGATCTCAATGGATGTATCTTTTGTGGCAGACCTTGTGGGGGCCAGCTGAGCAGTGCCTGGTCTATTCAACTCAGAATATAGCAGATCTCTTATCTCATTTTTAATTAAAACTGTATCCTTTGCTTAAGTTTCCTCTGTCTTCACTATCCAGAGCTCTTAATTTTGATGCACAGTTGAGCAGATATGGCTGAGCTGTGAGAGACCACAGAAGTCCCAGGCCTGCTACACTGTGGTTCCTGCAGCTGCACTAAATACTGGTGACTTCCTGTTCTGCAGACTTGACATTGCTTCTGGGGATATTTTTCAAGTTGGTGTTTTTACATAAAGAATTACAAACGTTTGAGGCAATGAATATGCTAATTGCCTTATGTGATCATTTTGTAATGTGAGCAGACACCAAAGCATGACTTTTATTTTTCTTGTATATTTGTTTACTAATTACATATAGAAACATGAATGCTTAAAATATTATAACAATCTCAATTTATAAAAATAAAATATTTTAAATTTAAATTCATGTAACATTTCAAAAGAAAATATGAATGAGTGAAGGAAGAAATTGACATCAATATAGTACTACTAGTACTCATCAATTTCTTACATTCAACAAGGAATTCATTATTTTGATTGAAAATCAATATAAAAAATATTGCAATCTACTAAATGACCAAAGAAATATATTCAGGGTAGTTTATCTAGTAGCCACAGAGCATATCTTCTGTTTTAGTTTATATAGAATGCTCTGATATTTATATCTTAATTTGTGACATAAAATAAGTCATAAAATTTTTAGCTTTGACATCAATATCCTGTCAAAAGTCTCATTAAGTCCATGGTATAATGCTCCAAATTTTCAAAAGGAAAATTTATATATATGAGAAAATTAATCAGAACACTTCTTAGTACCAATAGAACAAAGCAGAATTAATAGAAAAATTAAAGAGATATTCTACAATTAATGAAAAACTTAACATAAAAATGACAATTTATAGCCACAAATATGGATATTAAGAAAGGAGCATATGGTATAAATGATTTTTGTTTCAGCACAGGACAGTCAGAAGGCAGACAGATTTCCTAGAGTTCAAGTCCAGCTTTATCTACTTACAAGTTACAAGCCAGTAATAAACATTTTAGAGCTCAATGAGCTATTATAAAATTAAGCACACAGTTAGTATATAGTGAATAATAATAATTATTAAAGTAGATATAAGTGCAATTGCTATGAGAAATTCCATGGAAAAGATCACAAAACTAGTCATTGGTTTTATGATAAAACAAGCAAAATTGAAACATCTCAAGTTAGATTTACAAAACTGAAAATAGTTCCAAATAAATACAATTATAAAGAGATATATGGCTTATGTGCTCACACAGGGTAAATGTGGTACATCTTTTGATATGCAGCAACTGAAAAGACTTTGAATCTCACCATGATAAATGAAAACCCCAAAGTTCTCAAGTCTAAAACCAACAATCATGTTAATTTTAAGTGGCAAATCAGGATGTTCCTGTGGTGTTCAAGATGTCCAAACCATTTATTAAAGTAATGAACTCCTCTAGTGAAAATCAGGATTTGTCAATGAGGCAGATCAAATTGCCACTTGACAGGCAGCTTCTCTATGAACTGATATGCCTAACCTGTTGGAAATAGGGCATGAAGATACAGTTAATGTGTTCTACCTACAGACAGGAAGTGAAAAATGGCAAATGAAACTGCTACTTTCCTCCCCAGTTTGAAACAGACCAAGAACCACAATCTAAGTTAGAAGGCCAAAATTTGATTCTGTCCTGACTTCTACATTGAAGTTTTTATTTTTATTTTCCCTGTCCCCAAAAGCTTCAAAGTACACTATGTACCTGCTGTATGCACAGTAGCATATTATATTTTCTTTTTCCTTTATTTTATTGGTTATTTTATTTATTTACATTTCAAATGTTATCACCCTTCCCAGTTAAATGCTCTATCCCCTCCCTCATCCTCCTGCTTCTATGAGGGTGCTCCTCCACACACACAACCTTCATCCTCAGTGCCATAGCATTCTCCTACACTGCATCATCAAACCTCCATAGGACTAAGGGCCTCTCCTCCCATTGATACCAGATAAGGTAATCTTCTGCTACATATGCAGGTGGAGCCATGGGTCCCCCTCCCCATGGATGGTGGTTTAATCCCTGGGAGCTTGGTAGTGGGGTCTGTTTGATTGATATTGTTGTTTCTTCTTCCTGTGGGGTTGCTAAACCCTTTAGGTCCTCCAAGCCTTCCCCTAATTTCTCCGTTGGGGTCCCTGCACTTAGTCCAATGATTGGCTGGGTGAATCTACATATGTATTAGTCAGGTTCTTGCACAGCCTCTCAGAGGACAGCTATACCACGCTCCTGTCAGGAAACACTGCTTGGTGTCAACAATAGCATCTGGGTTTGATGTCTATAGCTAGGATGGATCTCTAGGTGAGGCAGTCTCTGGATGGCCTTTCCTTTCAGTCTCTACTCAACTCTCTGTCCCTGTATTTCCTCTTGACAGGAGCAATTCTGGATTAATGTTTTAAGAAGGATGGGTGGTCCTATCCCTCAACTTGGACTGTGCCTATCCACTGGATATAGTCTCTAGAGGTTCTCTCTCTCCTTTGTTGGGTATTTCAGCTAATGTCATCTCTGTTGGGTCTTGGGAACCTCTTGAGTCCCTCACATCTGAAAATTTATAGTGGCTATGCTCAGTTTCCCATCCACCACTGCTACATAAGCCTTTGACAAAATAAAACACCCCTTCATGTTAAAAGTATTGGAGAGATCAAAAATTCAAGGTCCGTACCTAAATATAATAAAAGCAATATAGAGCAAACCAATAGCCAACATCAAACTAAATGGAGAGGAACTTGAAGCAATCACACTAAAATCAGAGACCAGACAAGGCTGTGCACTCTCCCCTTATCTATTCAATATATCATTGAATTTCTAGCCAGAGCAGTTAGGTAACAAAAGGAGATGAAAGGTATGTAAATTAGAAAGGAAGAATTCAGGATATCACTATTTGTGGATGATATGATGGTATATATAAAGCAAGAACAATAACAACCAAAAAAATCCACAAGAGAACCCCTACACCTGATAAACAACTTCAGTAAAGTGGCTGGATATAAAAATAACTCAAACAAATTAGGAGCATTCCTCTACTCAAAGGATAAATGGGCTGAGAAATAAATTAGGGAAATGACACCCTTCACAACAGTCACAAATAATACAAAATATCTTGGTGTGACTCTAACCAAGCAAGTGAAAGATCTGTATGAGAAGAACTTCTAATCTCTGAAGAAAGAAATCGAACAAGAACTCAGAAGATGCAAAGATCTCCCATGTTCATGGATCAGCAGGATTAACATGTTAAAAATGGCCATCTTACAGAAACAAAGTTCTGATCAGAACCTGAAGGAACAACCATCCAGAGACTGCCCCACTTGGGGATCCACACCATTAATCAACAACCAAACCCAGTCATTAGGCAGATACCAACAAGAGCCTGCTGACAGGAGCCTGATATAGATGTCTCCTGAGAGGCTCTGCCAGCACCCGGCAAATACAGAAGTGGATGCTCACAGTCATCCATTGTACAGAGAACAAGGTCCCCAATGAAGGAGCCAGAGAAAGTACCCAGGCAGCTGAAGG
The DNA here is from genome assembly GCA_902729485.2 of Mus minutoides. Lineage (NCBI taxonomy): Eukaryota > Metazoa > Chordata > Mammalia > Rodentia > Muridae > Mus > Mus minutoides. Next base: position 14,882 of record LR753358.1, on the reverse strand, counting down.
GGTCTGAAGCCCCATAGAAAGGAACATCAATATGAACTAACCAGTACCCCCAGAGCTCCTTGGAACTATACCACCAATCAAAGAAAACACATGGTGGAACTTGTGGCTCTAGCTATATATATAAAGCAGAGGATCGCCTAGTGGGTTATCAATGGGAAGAGAGACCCTTGATTCTGTGAAGGCTCGATGCCCCAGTATAGGGAAATGCCAGGACCAGGAATGGGAGTGGATGGGTTGGGAGCAGGGGGAGGGGGAAGGGGATAGGGGATTTCTGGAGGGGAAACTAGGAAAGGGGATAACATTTGAAATGTCAATAAAGAAAATATCTAATAAAAAAAATGGCCATCTTACCAAAAGCAATCCACAGATTCAATGCAATCCCTATCAAAACTCTAACTCAATTCTTCACAGAGATAGAAAGAACAATTCTCAAATTCATCTAAAATAACAAAAAACCTAGGATACTGAAAACCATTGTCAACAATAGAAGAACTTTTAGAGGAATCACCATCTCTGATGCCAAGCTGTACTACAGAGCAATAGTGATAAAAACTGCATGGCACTGCTACAGGGACAGGCAGTTAAATCAGTGGAATAGAATTGAAGACCCACAAATGAACCAACACATCCAAGGTCACTTGATCTTGAACAAAGAAGCCAAAAACATCCACTGGAAAAAAGATAGCATTTTTAACAAATGATGCTGGTTCAACTGGCAGTCAGCATGTAGAATAATGCAAATTGATCCATAAAACCAGATATGATGAATTTAATAGAAAAGGAAGTGGGAAAGAACCTCGAACACATTGGCACAGGGGAAAATTTTCTAAACAGGATATCAATGGCTCATGCTCTAAGGTCAACAATTGACAAATGGGACATCATAAAACTGAAAAGCTTCTGTAAGGCAAAGGACACTGTCAATAGGGCAAAATAGTAATCCACAGATTGGGAAAAGATCTTTACCAATCCTACATCTCATAGAGGGCTAATACTCAAAGTATACAAAGAACTTAAAAAGTTAGACTCTGGGCCGGGCGTGGTGGCACACACCTTTAATCCCAGCACTTGGGAGGCAGAGGCAGGCAGTTTTCTGAGTTTGAGACCAGCCTGGTCTACAAAGTGAGTTCCAGGACAGCCAGGGCTACACAGAGAAACCCTGTCTCGAAAAACCAAAAAAAAAAAAAAAAAAAAAAAAAAAAAAAAAAAAAAAAAAAAAAAAAAAAAAAAAAAAAAAAAAAAAAAAAGTTAGACTCCAGAGAACCAAACAACCCTATTTAAAAATTGGAGTATAGTGCTATGCATAGAATTCTCAGCTGAGGAATCTCGAATGGCCATGAAACACCTAAAGAATTATTCAACATTCTTAGCCATCAGAGAAATGCAAACCCAAATGACCTTGAGATTCCACCTCACACCAGTCAGTACTGCTAAGTTCAAAAACTCAGGTGACAGCAGATGCTGGAGAGGATGTGGAGAAAAAGGAACACTCCTCCATTGCTGGTAGTATTGCAAGCTGGTATAACAACTCAGGAAATCAATCTGACAAGTCCTCAAAAAATTGGATATAGTATTCTGTGAGGACCCAGCTATACCATTCCTGGACATATACTCAAGAGATCTTGCAACATATAACAAGGACAGATGCTCCACTATATTCGTAGCAGTCTTATTCATTTTTATTAGATATTTTCTTTATTTATATTTCAAATGTTATCACCTTTCCTAGTTTCCTCTCCAAAAATCCCCTATTCCCTTCCCCCTCCCCCTGCTCTCCAACCTACCCACTCCCATTCCTGGCCCAGGCATTCCCCTCTACTGGGGCATAGAACCTTCACAGGATGAAGAGCCTCTCCTCCCACTGATGACCCACTAGGCCATCCTCTGCTACATATATAGCTAGAGTCACAAGTTCCACTATGTGTTTTCTTTGATTGGTGGTATAGTTCCAAGGAGCTCTGGGGGTACTGGTTAGTTCATGTTGATGTTCCTCCTATGGGGCTTCAGACCCCTTCAGCTCCCTGGGTATTTCTCTAGCGACTTCACTGGGGACCTTGTTCTCTGTACAATGGATGACTGTGAGCATCCACTTCTGTATTTGCCAGGTGCTGGCAGAGCCTCTCAGAAGACAGCTATATCAGGCTCCTGTCAGCAGGCTCTTGTTGGTATCTGCCTAATGACTGGGTTTGGTGGTAATTTATAGGGTGGATCCCCAAGTAAGGCAGTCTCTGGATGGTCGTTCCTTCAGGCTCTGCTCTGAACTTTGTCTCTGTTACTCCTTCCATGGGTATTTTGCTGGAAAGAACCCAAATGTCCTTCAACAGAAGAATGGACACAGAAAATGTGGTACGTTTACACAATGGAGTACTACTCAGCTATTAAAAACAATTTATTTATAAAATTCTTAGGCAAATGGATGGATCTGGAGGATATCATCCTGAGTGAAGGAACCCAATCACAAAAGAACACACATGATATGCACTCACTGATATTAGAGTAGATATTAGCCCAGAAACTTAGAATACCCAAGATAAAACTAGCAGCCTTATTTATAATATCCAGAAGTTGGAAACAACTCAGATGTCCCTCAACAGAGGAATGGATACAGAAAATGTGGTATACTTACAAAATGGAGTACAAAATCAATGACTTTTTAAAATTATAAGGCAAATGGATGGAGCTAAAAAATATCACCCTGAGTGAGGTAACCAGTCATAAACGAACACACATGGCATGTACTCACTGATAATTGGATATTAGCTATATTGCATTTTCTTTTCTTTTTCTTTTTCTTTTTTCTTTTTTCAATTTTTATTAGTATTTCCTTCATTTACATTTCAAATGCTATCCTGAAAGTCCCCTAACAATAATATAAACTAACTAGTACCCCCAGAGCTTGTGTCTCTAGCTACATATGTAGCAGAAGATGGCCTAGTCGGCCATCATTGGGAAGAGAGGCTCCTTGGTCTTGCAAACTTAATATTGCATTTTCTTAAACTAAATGGATAGTCCCATGTTTGGTAGACAGACATTATTTGGAGTTGGTACAAAGAAAAACACTTGCATTATGGGAACATCCCCTTTATCTGCTAGTTATTCAGTGGTTCTCAAACTGTGGATTGTAGCCACTTTGGGGTTGAATGACCTATTCTGAGTTGCCACTGGAAAACAAGGACATTTACATTATGATTCACAACAGTAGTTGGTATAAAGTAACAAAAAAAAAATTATGGTTAGGGGTCACCACAACCTAAGGAACTGTATTAATATGTTGACAACCACTGTGCAAGAAGAAGGTTATTGAACTCTGAAGATTATTTTAAAGATTCAACCTAATACACTATGGCTTTGGCACATGGAAAAATATTTAGTTATTTCCCCTTTTGAGGGAAATATAGGTTTATTTCTACTATCACACAAAGCTGAATTATATCATGTATTTACTTAATCATTGGAAATTTTATTACCTTTGAAGGTTTTATTGTTTACCTTTCATAAACAAGATTATGAATTAGTTTTACGACATGCAAAATATCTTATAATGCACATATTTAACAAAATTATTACTTAACATAACTAATATTTTAACTTAGTTACTGCATGAGGCAGAATTTAGAAGGGAGTTTGCATTCAGGAAAATATGGGGGAAATATACTTAGCCCTGACACCTGTAAAAGAGGAAGTAGGAAAAGAAAGGGGCAAGATGGAGCACAGAAGAGAAAGTGAACTGAGATACAGAAGAAAACTATTCCTCATCAAACTGAAAGATGGTCTATAGCAGAACTGACTCTATATATTTTCTTATAATTGAAGATGGGGAAAAGATCTTTGTTACCTTTCATTGTCAAGTCACATGATGAAGACTTAAAGAGAAATAACAATATTTTCATTAATTCTTGAAGAATTTTGTGCAGTATATTTTGAACACATTCACTTTCCTCCCTCAAACACCTCTCATAAGCATAATCTCCATCCTACCTATCCATCTATGACTTTCCTTCTCTACCCTCCTATTTAATTCACTTTGTGTTGTTCAACTAGTCTTAGGAATAAGGACTACTCTAGCCAGTGTTTGATCTAGCATAGTCACATCATTAAAAATATCACTGACTCTACATCTCTCAGTAACTATTAAATCCCTATATTTCCTCTACTAGGGATGTGATTTCATGCCCCTGGATGCTGAGATTGTTGTCTGGCTTGATTTCGTGCAATTCTTATGTTATAATCACTTTAAGTTCATATTGCCAAATGCCCTGTAGTGTTTGGCAAATACTGCTTTCGGTATGTTATGAACCACCTCTGGCTCTTAAAATATTTCAGCCTGTCTTTCTTAGAGGATCTCCAAGCCTTGTTGTGGGAGAAGGTATCTGTGTGTGCCATTGATGGCTGAAAAGTCTAGTTTCTTATTCTTTGCATACTAATCCATTGTGAGTCTCTTTGTTATTTACTAACTACTGTGAGGAGAAGCTTCTCTGGTGAGGATTGAGAGATGCTCTGATCTAAAGTTATAGCAATAAACCACTAGGAACCATTTTAGTACCATGTCCATTTAGCAAACTACTAATTTTAATTTCTTCCACATGTTCTACAATCTGTCTAGTGGAAGGTTCTTTGCCTCTCTAACTGGAATAGATATTGGTTCTATCCTATGAAGATAACTGGAACTTAGATATAATCAGAAAGGCATTGATTACTCCCATGCCACAACTGCACCAATAGGTATATCTTGTTAGGCCAGCCATTATCATATATTTAAGGTTTCACAGCAGAATGAAATGCATGAGTACTTTTTCAATGAATGCATATAATCTACCAGCACCACGAAAGCTAGCCAGTGGTGATGAATCTTCTAGGTGAGTACAAGTTTGATCTCATGCTCACTGCTTCAAGTATGTGATGTATTCAGCAATATGGTCTTACAGCCAAACATTGAAGCATAAGAAAGCACATTGGCAATATTCTATAATCTTTGTCTATTGCTATCTATTGGTTCCCACTGGCTGACAACTCAATAGGTGGTAACCCATTCCTGAGAACTGGCATTTATTTATTTATTTATTTATTTATTTATTTATTTATTTATTTATTTATTGTTAGCATGAAATATCTAGTTGGTATAGAGTCATCTTCCTCCCATTAGTTGATGAGCAAGACAATTACTTTAGACCAAGCACCATTTTTAAAGAGAATAACACCTTTGAATCATCATTATCCAATATTCCTAGCAACTGGAAAAATGAATGCCTTCATCCTGAAGGACTTATACACTGCAGGCAGTACAGTTCAACATTCAATAAAGTATTAAAATTGAAGAGAAAACAAACAAAACAAAGTTACTTAACAGCTAAAGAATGTTGAGTGCAGGCAAATTAAGCAAAAATTACTTTGCTAAAGTTGATCCAAATTAAGAAATTATCAGTTTAATAAGTTATTGGAGATTATTTTGTCAAAGGACAGACATGAGTTTATTTTAAAAGATAATGTCAGATGGTGGCACAAATATCTGTATGCTTTCAATTTCATTTGTAATGTGAGAAAATTTATCTTCCTTTGTTGCCAATATTTCTGATAATTTTTATTTTAGCAATCTGTCAAGACATCAGGTATGAGATAGAAATCGCCACCTTATTTGGGAAGTGAAGCATGCTTGCTCGAATTAAATGTTTACACTAAAATTCAGTTCTTTGGGTGGAGATATAGTATATAGAATGCTAAAGGCAATAGGTATGTTTTGTCTTCAGTAATTCAGAAAGAAAGAGATTTTAAAAGAAGGTGAAAGAGAGTAGGAAGAAGGGTGTGGAAGAAGAAAACAACTTTTAAAGATTACTATGCAAACGGATTTCCAGAATGCAGTGCAAAGGTTATTGGGTTAGGATTCTTTGGTTTACAAAATATATAGTCTTTTTTTTTTCCTTTCTTTTTCTATTACTTTTATTTTTTTACAATTCAGTTGTTACCTGCCTCCTGGTCCTTCCTCCTACAGTTCCTTATTCCATTTCTCCTCTGCCCTGTCTCCAAGAGGATGTTCTCCCACCCACACCAGGCCTCACCACTCCCTGGAACCTCAAGTTTCTCAAAGGTTAGGTATATGTTCTTCTCCCACTGAGGTCAGACCAGGCAGTCCTCTGATGTGTCAGTCCTTGGACCAGCTAATGTTTGCTGCCTGGTTGGTGGCTCAGTGTCTGAGAGATCTCAGGGGTCCAGGTTAGTTGAGACTGCTGGTCTTCCAATGGAGTTGCCCACCTCCTCACCTTCTTGCAGCCTTTCCCTAATTTAACCATGGAGGTCCCAAATAACAGACAATTGATTGAGTATGTATCTGTGTCTCTCTCAGCTGCATGTTGGGCTTCTCAGAGGACAGCTGTGCTAGTCTCCTGTCTGTAAGCATACCATAGCCTCAGTAATAGTGTCAGGCCATGGAGTCTCCCCTTGAGATGGATTCCAAGTTGGGCCAATCACTAGACCTCCTTTCTCTCAGTCTCTTCTCAATTTTTGTCCCTGGAGTTCTTTTAGATGAGAACAATTCTTGGTCAGCTTTTGACTGTTGGATGGCAACCCCATCCTTCCACTTGATGTTCTGTCTTTTTACTGGAGGTGGATTCTACAAGTTCCCTATCCCTACTGTTGGGCATTTCATCTAAGGTCCTTTCCTTTAAGTCCTAAGAGTCTCTCATGTCACAGGTTCATTTCTAGAGGGGTTAGCCTCTCCTCTAGGTTGTGTATTTCCATTCATTCTGCTGTCTCTCAAGGTTTCTCTCCTATTTTCCCCTCCCTCCCTTTACCTGTTCATGTTCTACTTTTCCCCTCATGCCCCCCCTCTCTCACGCTCCCTCTGGCTCCCATGATTGCTTTCTTCTCCATTCCAAGTGGGATTAAAACATCCTCACTTGGGCCCTTTTGCATGTTAACCTTCTTGAGTTCTGTGGATTGTATCCTGGATTTTCTCTACTTTTTTTGGCTAATATCAACCTTCTAGTGAGTACATACCAAGCATGTTCTTTGGGTCTGAGTTACCTCACTCAGGATAGTTTCTAGTTCCATCTACTTGTCTTCAAAACTCATGATATCTTTTTTCTTAATAGCTGAGTAGTATTTCATTGTGTAAATGAACCACATTTTCTGTATCTATCCTTCCTTGAGAAACATCTGGGTTGTTTCTAGCTTCTGGCTATCACAAAAAACATAGGAGAAGACATGTCCCTATGGCATGGTGGAGCATCTTTTGGGTATATGCCCAAGAATGGTATAGCTGGGTTTTCAGTAGATCTATTTGGGGAGATCCTCCAGATTTATTTCCAGAGTGGTAGTACCAGTCTGCAATTCTACCCACAATGGAGGAGTGTTTCTCTTTCTCCACATTCTCTTCAACATGTGCTGCCACCTGATGTTTTGAGCTTAGTCATTCTGATTGGTGTAAGGTGGAATCTCAGGGTCTTTTTGATTTGCATTTCCCTGATGACTAAGGACTATGAACATTTCTTTAAGTGCTTCTCAGCTATTCAACATTCCTCTGTTGTGAATTCTCTGTTTACTTCTATTACCCATTTTTTATTAGGTTGTTTGGATGTTTGGAGGTTAGTTTCTTGATCTCTTTATATATTTTGGATACTAGCCTTCTGACTAATGTAGGGTTAGTAAAGTTTTTTTTTTTTTCTTCCCATTCTGAAGGTTGCTAATTTGTCCTATTAACTATGTCCTTTGCTTTGCAGAAGCTTTTCAGTTTCATGAGGTCCCATTTATCAATTTTTGATTTCTTTTTATATTTATTTACATTTCAAATATTGTCCCCTTCCTGGTCTCCTCTCTACAAAACCCCCACCCATCTCTCCTTACCTTAGCCTCTAAGAGGGTGCTTCTACACCCACCCACCCCTGCTTCACCCATCTAGCATTCTCCTATGTTGGGTTATCAAACCTCCACAGGACCAAGTGACTCCTCTCCCATAGATGCCAGATAAAACAGGCCTCTGCTACATACATATCTGGAGCCATGGACCCATCCATGTATAAGTTTTGGTTGGTGGTTTAGCCCTGGGACTCCTGTTAGTTGATATTGTTGTTCTTTCTATGGGGTGGCAATCCACTTATCATCCTTCATTCTTTCCCCTGTGTCTTCTACTGGAGTCTAGAGCTCAGTCCAATGGTTGGCTGTGAGTAGCTGCATCATTATTACTCAGGTGCTAGAAGAGCCTCTCAGAGGACAGCTATACCAGACTTTTGTCAGCATATACTTCATTCCATCAGCAATAGTGTCAGGGTTTGGTGTTTGTTGATGGGATGGATCCCAAGGTGGGGTGGTCTCTAGATGGCCTTTCCTTCATTCTATGCTCCATTTTTTGTTCCTGAATTTCCTTTAGAGAGGAACAATCCTGGGTTAAAATTAATGAGATATGTAGGTGGCCCCATCCCTCATCTGGGGGCCATGACTATCTACTGGTGGTAATCTCTACAAGTTACACCTCTCCTTTGTTGTGTACTTCAGCTAATGTCATCACCTTTGGGACCTGGGAGCCTCTCTTTTCTCTGACATCTGGGACTTTCTAATGACTCTCTATCCCCCATTCCCCACCCCCTACTGATACATATTTCTATCCATTTTCCTGACCATTTTCTCTGTCCATTTTTCCATTATGGGACATCTAGGCTTTTTCCAGGTTCTGGATATTATAAATCAGGCTGCTATGAACAAAACGGAGCATGTGTTCTTCTTATATGTTGGAGCATCTTTGGGGTATATGCCAACAAAGTGGTGGTATTGCTGGGTCTTCAGGTAGAACTATTTCCAATTTTCTGAGGAACAAATAGATTGTTTTTTATAGTGGTTTTACCAACTTGCAATCCCACCAGGATTGGAGGAGTATACTTCTTTCTCCATAACCTTGCCTTTGCAATTGTGTTTAGGAAATTGCTCCCCACCCCATACCAATGAGTTCAAGGATCTTTCCTGCTTTCTCTTCTAGTACATTCAGTATACCTGGTTTTATATTGAGGTCCTTGATCAATTTAGACTTTGTGCAAGTTGACAAATATGGACTATATATATATATATATATATATATATATATATATATATATATATATATTAACTTACAAAACTTTATTTGTGGACACTTGGGCAGAGATCACACAGGATCTAATTCTGTTCTCAGCAAAACTATGATTCTTATGAACAAGGCCAGTCATCCTATGTTATTTTTACATGCTTACAATTGAACATTTAGTTTTTAATAATAAACGTCAAGTACATCTGAATTTCCCACAGTGCTTCATGATATTTAAATATAGACTTCTAAATTCAATGCATGAAACTGACAGTGACATTTGTAATTATTTCAAGCATGTTGGGAGTGGACTCTCATCATTTTTTTTAAGGATTATTTATTTATTATTGTATGTAAGTACGCTGTAGCTGTCTTCAGACACACCAGAAGAGGGCGTCAGATCTTATTACGGATGGCTGTGAGCCACCATGTGGTTGCTGGGATTTGAACTCAGGACCTTCAGAAGAGCAGACGGTGCTCTTAACCACTGAGCCATCTCACCAGCCCCTCATCGTTTTCTTGAAAGGAACTTGGTGCAAAAGGCAGCAGAGAGGTCTCAGTATGGGGTCTCTGAGTTGGAATTGCTTGGTGGTATCCAGCAGAGCTGGCGAAATCCAGGGGAGCTCAGCAGCAGGTTCTGAGCGAGGCCCATGAGGCTGGAGCACAGCCAGTAGAGAACAAGCGCCGAGGGTACTGTTGCAGCAACTGGGATCATCAACACAGATACAGCTCAGACAAAATTTGTAACATACATTTGAAAACGAGTCGTTCCAATTTTTTGTAGAGCGAAAATCTCCACTATTAGTAGGTTGACAACTCCAACAGAGACAGGCAGAATCCAGGTGGAATCCACTGCGGTGAGGTCAGGAAACCACAGCACCCCTCCAGCAGCTAACTGTTCCTGAACAGAAATGCCTGCATCTGAACTTGGGGCCCCTGTGCTGAGGTTCCAGAGGGTGACAGAGATGAAGACCAACATTGGAAGCTGGACCCAGACCAGTACTGTGGCTTTGCAATGTACCAATTGTAAGTTAGACTAGCACCATGTATTGAATATGCTTTATTTTTTTCATTGAATGTTTTTGGCTTCTTTGTCAAAGACCAAGTGTCCACGAGTGTGTGGTTTTATTTCTGGGTCTTCAATTCTATTCCTTTGATCATGCCTTCTTACCCTGCTTCTATGAGCGTGCTCTCTCACCCACATAACTATTCCTACCTCACTGTCCTAGCATTCATCTACACTGGGGCATCAAGCTTTCAAAGGACTAAGAGCCTCGCCTCCCCTCCCATTGATGCCAGATAAGGCCCCTTCAGCTCTATCAGTCCTTCCCTTAACTCCTCCATTGGGGTCACTGTTCTCAGTCTGTGGCTGTGAGCTTCAGCATTTGTATTGGTCAGGATCTGACAGAGCTTCTCAGGAGACAGCTATATCAGGCTCTGTCAGCAGGCAATTCTTGGCATTTGCAATCGTGTCTGGATTTGGGGACTGCTTGTGGAATGAATCCCCAGGTGGAGCAATCTCTGGATGGCCTTTCCTTCAGTCTCTGTTCCACTCTTTGTCCCTGTATTTCTTGTAGACGAGAGCAATACTGTGTTAAAATTTTGGAGATGAGTCAGTGGCCCCATCTGTCAAGCAGAGTGCCTTGCTTATCTCTAGATATGGTCTCAATCACTGGATATGGTCTTGACAGGTTCTCCCTCCACTTTCTGGGGTATTCAGTTAATGTCATCCCATTGGGGTCCTGGAGGATCTTGCTTTCCTGGTATCTGGGACTTTCTGGTTGCTACAACCAGTTTCCCATTGCCACACACCTCTGTTCAATTTCCTAACCCCTCTGTACATCTCCTCTCATACCTGATTCTACCTCTCTTTTTCTCCTCCCCCTCTTCTCTTCCTCCCAAGTCCCTCTTACCCCCTAGTCTCCTTGATTATTTTGTTTTAATGACCTGTACATTGGTAAGAATGGGGTATTGAACTCTGCCACTATTTTTGTGTGAGGTTCAAATTTTTTGTCTTTCAGTAAAGGGTAGCCTTGAACTGAGAAATCTGCCTGTTTCTGCCTCCTGAGTGATGGTATTAAAGGCATGTACCATGACTGCCCAGCTGTAAAGTTTCTTTTATAAACGTAGGTACCCTTGCATTTGGGGCATAGATATTCAGAATTAAGACTTTCTTTTGGTGGATTTTTCCTTTGATGAATATGAAGTGTCCTTCCCTGTCTCTCTTGATAAATTTTGTTTGAAAGTCATTTTATTGGATATTAGGATGCCAGCTATCTCTTTTTCTTAGGACCATTTGCTTGGAAGACTTTTTCTCCCAGACTTTTATTCTGAGGTAGTGTCTGTCTTTGTTATTGAAGTGTGTCTCTTGTAGGCAGCAAAATATTGGATTCTGCTTGTTTACCCAGTCTGTTAGCTTATGTCTTTTTACTGGGGATTTGAGCTAGCTGATATTGAGAAATATTAAACACAGATGATTGTTAGTTCCTATTATTTTTGTTGTTGTAGGTGGCATTATGAGTATATGATTCTCTCATTCTGATTTTGTTGTGAGATGATTTATTTATTGGTTGTTTTTTTATTTATTTTTTATCTTTGGTGAAGGTATCCTCCGTATGTTAGAGTTTTCTTTCTAGAATTCCCTATGGGGCTGGATAAGTTGATATTGTTTAAATTTGGTTTTATCATGGAATGTTTTGGTTTCCCATCTATAATGATAGATTGATAGTTTTGCATGGTATAATATCCTGGGATCTCATTTGTATTCCCTTAGGGAATGACTTCTTTCTAGGCTCTTCCAGCTTTTAGGGTCTCTGTTGAGAAATCTTGTGCAATTTTGATAGGTCTGCCTTCACATATTACTTGGCCTTTTTCAGTTACAGCTTTGTGTTCTGTGCATTTAGTGTTTTGATTATTATGTGTCAACGGTATTTTCTTTTCTGGTCCAATCTATTTGGTGTTCTATAGGCTTCTTGTACATTTAAGGTGGTCTCTTCCTTTAAGTTTGGAAAGTTTTCTTCTAATTTTATGTTTATACCTTGTATCCTGTAGGTATTCATTCATTTCAAGGAGGTTTTATTTTATATATCCTTTCAGAATCCACACAAAATCATGGTATGTGAAAATGATTTGTTTCTTTTTGTGTTTTTTATAGTTTTTTTTTTCTTATATTTTCTTGTTATATAATTTCTGGGTAGGTGACATGTTTATTGACTCAAACTTCTAGTACTATGCATAAAGTGTAGAAAGAATAAGAACAGGTTTTTTTTTTATTTTAAATGATTCAGGAAAAAATTAGTCTTTTCCAATTAAGTGTACAATCATAAAGTTATTCTTTATTGAGAAGAAAGTATCACTCAGTAACCCTATTATTCTTTTTGTTTGTGTATTTTGTTTCTAGATTCTATTTTTATTAGATATTTTCTTTATTTATAATGTTACATTTAAAATGTTATCCCCTTTCCTGATTTCCCCACTGAAAACCCCCTATCCCAACCCCAGTCCCCATGCTCATCAACCCACCCACTCCCACTTCCCTGTCCTAACATTCTCTTACACTGGGACATTGAACCTTCACGGGACCAAGGGCCTCTCCTCCCACTGATGAACAACAAGGCCATCCTCTGCTACAAATGTAGCTGGAGCCATGGGTCCCTCCATGTGTACTCTTTGGTTTGTGGTTTAGTCCCTGGGGGCTCTGGGGATACTGGTTGGTTCATATTGGTATTCCTCCTATGGGGCTATGAACCCCTTCAGCTCCTTGGGTTCTTTATCTGGCTCATTCATTGCGGACCCTGTGCTCTGTCCAATGGATGGCTGCAAGCCATCTTATGTATTTGTCAGGTACTGCCAGAGCCTCTCAGGAGACAGCTATATCAGGCTCCTGTCAGTAAGTACTTATTGACATCCACAATAAAGTCTGGGTTTGATGACTGTATATGGGATGGATTCCCACATGGGGCAGTCTCTGGAATGCCTTTCCTTCAGTCTCTGCTCCAAACTTTGTATCTCTTTGAATATTTTGCCCCTTCTAAGAAGGACCAAAGTATCCACATTATGGTCTTCTTTCTTCTTGAGCTTCATGTGGTCTGTGAATTGTATCTTGAGTATTCCAAGTGGATATTAACCCTAGTATTCTGAAAGCATCTTCAAATATGGGCATTTTTGAATCAATAATGCTCAGCAATTTGTCCTTTAAACTTTGTAATGTATTGACTTAATTTCAGATGTTGAAACAGACTTGTATTCCTGGAGGGACTTGTATCCCTGGAGGGACTTGTATCCCTGGAGGGACTTGTATCCCTGGAGGGACTTGTATCCTTGGAGTAAATACCTACACTATTGCTTAACTCACTCACTTTTTATGATTAAATTATGTTTCCTGTTAGGTTGATGAGAATTTTCCTCTCTGTGTTCATTGGGGATATTTGTAGCATCATGTTGGCACACAAAATTAAGCATCACATTTATGTGTCTTTTTAAGATGGTCTATGAAAAGAAAACAGCAAACTTATTTAATCAAAGGAGTACAAATCTGAAGTGTGCAGTTTTTTAAGATGAATGTGATCTTATCAGGCAAGGTACCTAATACTGTTTTGTGAATTATACTGTTCCATATACATGTAAATTTGTTGAGCCCATTCTAACACAAGATTGTTTTCTGTTTGAACCATGTAATATTTTGAGACTATCCTATAACATAAAATGTAAAAGAGACTCCTGAATGCTCTATTACCGTCGTGTTGTATTGTATATCCATCAACTTAAATGTACTAGCATTCCTCTGTCCCTTTATAAACACATAATGTGTTAAATTTTCAATGCATTTTTTTCATATCTCTGGGTTTTTGTTTCATCCATGGTCTAAGAATTCCATAAAGTCTATCATTTAAGCTAGAAGCTAAGTTTTTTGGATATTGATGATTTTCTACTTGAACAACATTGAAGTAACTGTGGTTGACAGTGCTGATTTTTTTTCAACTTTTATTAGATATTTTCTTCATTTACATTTCAAGTGTTATCCAGAAAGTTCCCTATACCCTCCCCCCTCCCGGCCCTGCTCCCCTACCCATCCGTTCCCACCCCTTGGCCCCGGCGTTCCCTTGTATTGGGGCATATAAAGTCTGTATAACCAAGGGGCCTCTCTTCCCACTGATGGCCAACTAGGCCATCCTCTTCTATATATGCAGCTAGAGACACGAGCCCAGGGGGTACTAGTTAGTTCATGGTTATTCTTCCACCTAGAGGGTTGAAGACCCCTTCAGCTCCTTGGGTAATTTCTCTAGCTCCTTCTTCCTTGGGAACCCTATGTTCCATCTAATTGCTGACCTTGAGCTTCCACCTCCATGTTTCCAGGCATTGGTATATTTTCCCCTGAGACAGCTATATCCGGGCCCTTTCAGCACCATCTTGCTGGCATATGCTGTAGTGTCTATGTTTGGTGACTGATTGTGGGATGGATCCCTGGCAGCCGCAGTCTTTGGGTCCATCCTTTGGATTCAGCTTCACAAATGCTCTCTTTAAATCTTTCAATGTGTGCTTTGTTCTTAATTCTAGGAAGGGGTGACATGTCCTCATTTTGATCTTCCTTCTTCTTGAGTATCATGTGTTTAGTAAATTGTATCTTGGGTAGTCTAGGTATCTGGGCTAATATCCACATATCAGTGAGTACATGTTATGTGAGTTCTTTTGTGAATGGGTTACTTCACTCAGGATGATGGCCTCCAGATCCATCCATTTGCCTAGGAATTTCATATATTTATTGTTTTTAATAGCTGAGTAGTATTCCATTGTGTAAATATACCAAATTTTTTGTATCCATTCCTCTGTTGAGGGACAT
>LR753359.1:1395762-1407430 GCA_902729485.2 Mus minutoides | reverse complement strand
AAAAAAAAAAAAAAAAAAAAAAAAAAAAAAAAAAAAAAAAAAAAAAAAAAAAAAAAAAAAAAAAAAAAAAAAAGAAACTCTAGAACGAAACGAAGCAAATTCACCCAAGAGGAGTAGACTGCAGGAAATAAACTCAGAGCTGAAATCAACCAAGTGGAAACAAAAAGAACTATTCAAAGAATCAACCAAACCAGGAGCTGGTTCTTTTGAGAAAATCAACAAGATAGATAAACCCTTAGCCAGACTAACTAGAGGGCAGAGGGACAGTGTCCGAATTAACAAAATCAGAAATGAAAAAGGAGACCTAACATCTGATCCTGTTTTAAATGGATAGGCGACTTGTCTCCAGATGTTGATAAAAAGACTTGAAGTCTCTAACTTTATTGGTCTTCTTTTTAAAACCCTCTTCTCAAAACGCTGAGGCTGTGGACTAAAGGTGAAGTAAACAAGCTTATAAATGAAGGGTAATAAGCTTTATAGAATTGCTTTAAATGAACAGGTTTTAATGCAAGTTAGCCTCCGGGCAGCTAAAATGGTTTAACCTCAGAATTACCGGGAAACAACTGAATGGCCTGTTCCCTGTAGAAGAAATTACGTTTCTGACCTTTTAAAACTGCACTGCCCACACTGATGACTTTTTTCTTAAGAAAATGTAGGAAATGATGACAAGGTTTGAGTCTGCTTAAGAAGAGGGCAATGGCCATGGAAAGCCTGCTGAAGTTCCACAACTAAGAAATGACTCTTTTCCTCCTTCTCCAATAACAGACTGCCTTTAAATTCATATTGCTTGTTTCTTTACAAAATTCTTTGGGGCCTATGCTTCTATCAAGAAATCTTTATTGAGAATTCCTGAGATCTTCAGCACATTTATTGTCAAAAATGCCATTCACTAGAAAAACATGAGCAAAGTTTATATTAATATCACTAGATAGTGTGTTAACTTTAATCTTTAATAAAAAAATTTACAGAGTGTAACAACAGGCAAGTGTGATAGTGTTTGAACCTAATGCTCATTTCTGTTTCTCTATAGCAGGAGATAAAGCATTTTTCTGAACGGGAGGGCATTTGCTGACATTGGGGATTTGTATGTAATTTTAAATGGTCTTGAAAAGTACAAAATCTTAGAGACAAATATCATGTAAGAAAATTAAACTGAGATATTTTGTACTGGGGTATGAGTTCTGGAATTAAGGAACTGATTGGCCTGAAGATGAAACCTAAGTTAAGATTCAATTATTGTGTCTGCTTCTAAAAGGTGAAAAAAATCCCATCATTTAGATTTCTTCAAAAATTAAGGTGCAAATAAGTTTCCAGTAGAGGTTATGGGTAGAATTTAAAGCAGCAAAAAGTACTTTACTAATAACTTTTATGTATTTTATTGCTTTTAGCAACAACCAGTCTAGATGTAACCAAAACATAAAAGAAAACCAGAAGTTCCTTTGCTGCAAAAATGTTTATTTCACATAACTTTTTTTCACATTTACACTAATCTATTATCAGAAGGTCTCTACCTACAACCTTGCCATGAATTTCAATGGCTTCTTTTGACTTTTCTGATACAGTTTCAGCTGTAAGGACATGACATATCTTTCCAATTATTCTCAAGAATGATGGGTCTTATAGCCACTGACAATCAAATAATCTGCAGACCATTTGGCAATGCATTACATGGCATTCTTACACAAATCTGTTTAATTGGGTTGGCTGTTCTTAGTAGGACCCTGACATGTAAACATGCCCTTCCTGAGTGGGTTTATGGGCACTGCTAGCGTGTGTATAAGAAGCAGTACCAGTGGGCATGACAGTGTGTTAAGAGTAAAGTGATGCAGAAAGAATTGGGGATCTCAGCAATCTGGATTCCCAGATATTGACTGTACATCCAAGAATATTAGCTTACCAGGATTTGTGTGTTAATAAGAACTCTCCTGTATTTGGGCACAAAACACATGGCTCCTGGGTGCCATTTCATATTCACCAACAAAAAGGAGGGTGCCATTTCATATTCACCAACAAAAAGGAGGGTGCCATAGCAACCTCTCATCATAATTCATCCTTTTAGACATTTTAAAAATATAATAGCCTGACTTCACTGTTTTTGTGATCATATTTAAAAGGGAATCTACTGCATCCTGAAGAAGGAGACTGGACTGCCCAAGTGTGAGAGACAGACTGAAGGGAACCGAGTTGACAGCTTAAGCTTGAGTTTTCCACAGGACTCAGTGGTGTTGAAGTTATGCCCAAGAAAGTCCTCTTTCTGGTCAGCACTGAACACAAAACATCACACTTCATTTTGAGTAGGATATTAAGAGCATCTCAACTGTCATAGGTTCTAAATGGGATTCTGTCACTTCACAGGAGGTTTGTGAAGAAAAAAAAAAAAATGAACAGGAAAGCTCCACACACCTGTGTAAGTAGTCTTTAGCAGATCACAGTAAAAACCTACCACTCTTCTCAATAGCCCCCAGAGAGGACAGTGGGATAGTGATGAAGACAGCTCCATATTTTCATCAGCTTTGCTCCTCTCTTTTTTTCCATGCCCCAGCCTCAAATATAACAGCAGAGATAGAGCTGAGTTTGTACACTTAAAATTTCCTTCAGAGAAAGTGTTGGTTGTGGAGTGTTGTCTGGAAGCTGGGAGTGGAAGAAAAATGGAGATTTTTTTTTCAGAACTCCTATACTCAAGTAAATCTGTTTGTGAAGAGTGCTTGGTTTTAGAGGTAGTGGGACATACTGTCATTCAAGCCATTTCCAGACACAAATTGGATAAGCCCTTAAATAAGTCAAATATACATGAATCTTGTTACACCATAAATGTAAGCCCTTTGGTACTAAATACATCGATACCTGTGCTTGCTGAGAGATATTATATCCACAACACTGTAATTGATGACATTTTTATAATCCTACCAAGGCTGGCCAGTTTCTTCCATATTCCTTGGGGAGGTGGGGTTGTAAATAACAGAAACTGAATCAGAGGGTGAATGGTGCTCACGTTGGCTCTCCATGACAAGGCTCAAAATTATGTTTATTCCTAGGATAAGTCAAGATGGAGTATTTTTACCTTATCTAACTCTGAAAATACACTCAAAGTATCATTTTAATATGAATACATGTAAAGATTTATTAACTTATTAATAAGAAAATCAGTAACATATTAAAATGTTTAGAAAGCATTTTGTAGGCTTGGCTTTATATTATAAAAATTATATATATATATGTATATATATATAATTGATTTATGTTCTACAGAACAATAAAATTTGTAACTTTGGAGATTAAAAAAAAACTGGGTAGAAATGATTTTCTTTGTTACCTCAAAAGATCTGTGAGTTAATAGATATTTGCGGAGCCAATAATTACTAGCAAATAGCAGTGCCAAACAACTGTCTGTTTATGTAGACAATTAAATAGTCCTTGGTGAGCTTTCTCTAGTATGGCATCAAAACGATCTTATTTTAAGGTGAGGGGCATCTTGAACATTTTTGTAAATTTGTTCCTAACCTGGACACAATTTGAATCAAGGCCTCTATTCTGAAATATGTTTTGCTTTCCTGCTTTGTCCAGAGGAATTTCAAGGACATAGCACAAAGAGGTTAAGGGCGTCTTTTCATCTAACTGTAGCTCGCCTTGCCTGGTGCGCTGAGCCCTTGGCCTTTGCTAAGGAGCGCATGGTGGTGTCTTCTCTCGTGAGCCTGCCTTGTGCTGATAATTGTTTAACTAGTGATTCTCGAAAAGAAAGATAGGAAGGAAGGAAGGAAGGAAGGAAGGAAGGAAGGAAGGAAGGAAGGAAGGAAGGAAGGAAGGAAGGAAGGAAGGAAGGGAGAAAGAGAAAGAAAGAAAGAAGAAGAGAAAGAAAGAAAGAAAGAAAGAAAGAAAGAAAGAAAGGAAGGAAGAAAGAAAGAAAAGAATCATAAATAATCAGTAACATTTGCCAGTTTCTGTGGTGCAAATACTTTTCATTGTGGTCAATTTAAAACTGCCAACGGGAAGCTAAACAGCTTGCAGAATTCCTGAAAATGTAATCAGCTCTACCAAACCAGTACAAACCAGCTCCAGCACGCACCTGCTGAAGGCGTGCAGGAATATGTTTCTGACACTGTTCCAAGGATTTAATAAAACAACCCTCAACATTTTTTTTTTCCTTATAGTTTCAAATTCTTCCCAAGCACCCAGTAGGAAACCTGCAGAGATGGGAGAAGCTAAGTGCTTCCAACAGGTTCCAGAGCAATCTTGTTCACGGCTTGCCCAGCCTGGCTTCCATTTGATTCACTGCTGAGTCTTGAGATGAATATGGAAAGCTGAAAGGAAATAAATTGCTCAAAAACATTTTCATTAAAGGTCAGAAAATCAGCTTTGGGAGCATTACTGTGGGATCCGGGACAGTCAGAACTTGCTGAAACCTGTTAGAAACTATAAGGCTTTGTTAAGGTTTAGTCAAAGAAACCTTGGTCTCATGTTTTAAATGCATGGTTCCCTATTAGCAATATTATTTTTAGAAACTCTGGGGGGAACTTTAGGAGGTAGGACTTAGTTGAAGGAATTCGGTCTCGAGGTGGCAGGTTCTCTCCTACATCACTGGTTCCTATTGTCATACAGACTAAACCTTCTGAAGCCACATGGCAAATGCAATCTTTTCTCTTTCAAGTCATTTATATCTGAAATACAGGTTTTTCTGTCTTTCCTCACCAAGAATTCTGTTTAATCATATCACCTGGAGCATTTTATTTATTCTTGATCATTCCATATGCCTTGGTTTTGTTTTCATTTTGTGTTTGTAGTTTGATTGCTTGATTTAAAAAATATATTAGATATTTTCTTAATTTACGTTTCAAATGCTATCCCAAAAGTTCCCTATAACCTCCCCCCACCCTGCTCCTCTACCCACCCACTTCCACTTCTTGGCCCTGGTGTTCCCCTGTATTGGGGCATATAAAGTTTGCAAGACCAAGGGGCCTCTCTTCCCAATGATGGCCAACTAGGCCTTCTTCTGCTACATATGCAGATAGAGACATGAGCTCTGGGGGTACTGGTTGGTTCATATTGTTGTTCCTCTTATAGGGTTGCAGACCCCTTTAGCTCCTTGGGTACTTTCTCTAGCTTCTCCATTGGGGGCCCTGTGTTCCATCCTATAGATGACTGTGATCATCCACTTCTGTATTTGCCAGGCACTGCATAGCCTCACAAGAGACAGCTATATCAGGGTCACTTCAGCAAACTCTTGCTGGCATATGCAATAGCCTCTGGGTTTGGAGGCTGATTATGGGATGGATCACTGCACTGGTATGTTCCAACTGGTAATAAGAACACATGCTCTACTATGTTCATAGCAGCCTTATTTATAATAGCCAGAAGCTGGAAAGAACCCAGATATCCCTCAACAGAGGAATGGATACAGAAAATGTGGTACATTTACACAATGGAGTACTACTCTGCTATTAAAAACAATGAATTTATGAAATTCTTGGGCAAATAGATGGATCTAGAGGATATCATCCTTAGTGAGGTAACCCAATCACAAAAGAAGTCACTAGATATGCACTCACTGATAAGTGGATATTAGCACAGAATCTTAGAATACCCAAGATACATTTTGCAAAACACAAGAAAATCAAGAAGAAGGAATAGCAAAGTGTGGATGCTTCATTCCTCCTTAGAATAGGGAAGAACATACCCATGAAAGGAGTTACAGAGACAAAGTTTAGAGCTAAGACAAAAGGATGGGTTGCTTGATTTTTGAGGCCTAGTCTATCTATGTAGCTCAGGCTGCCCTTGAATTCACATTCCTCTCACCTCAACTTCCTGAGTGCTGGGTAGAAGTGTTGTACCGTGTCTGCTTCACATTTTCCAGGGTTGTGATCAGAGTTACAAATTGTGTGCTAGATATGAACATAGTGCATTTGCTGTAAAGACAAGCAGGAGTTCTGCCTTGCTTTGTAAACTTGAGTAGAATGCTTGTATCTTTGTTTATCACTAACGTACCAAATCAGTTTCTGTAAGGAGAAGAACATGGCCTTTGAGAATCCAGTTGTTCAAAACAGAAAGATATTCCTTCCTCTGAGAGAAGCAACCATGGCACAGGACGAAAATAGATTTTTTTGCTGGCTATGGGCTAGGTTTTTGCATTAATCGCCAGGGACTATGAATATATTTACCTTAAGCTTTTTCACACTAATCATTCATCCCTATACAATGACTATTGACTCCAAACTAGGGCTTTAGCCACTATAAGAGTCATTCAAAACAGATTGTTTTTCCAAATTATTCTCTAGAGAGATCCTACAACAATAACCCTTATTTGGGAACTTGGAAAATTCAAAAGCTGAGCATTAGCTCCATGAAGCCAATAAGCCCCATATGTCCCCAAATACAAACCTGTAAAATAATGCCCCTCCCTGAAAAGACACTTAACCTAGGGTATTTTTAAATTGAAATGTAAAATGTTTCACTTGAAATCTAGATAGTGGCAAAGTATACAATTAGTGGTACAGATGCAATTTGTGGTATATTGTAAATATTGATATTGCAATATAAAATGCTTATCTCACCATTTTGGATGAATCTGAATACTACCTAAATATCCTAGCGACTTTACACCAGCCATCACTCATTAAGACAATACATAAAGGAGCTTGTCATTCCTAGAGAGAAATGTTATATCTTCATCTTGTTGAACTTCTTCCATTCTGTCCCCATCTCAATCTTTTATTCATCACACTATTACATCTACACGCAAAACACCACAAAATATACATAAACTAGCATTGGTTATTTTATTTTTTCTGGCTGCAAGTCTTGAAGCTCTTACAACACTTTCTGGATTGAGCAATCATTACCTGAAAATGAATTGTTCTGACCTGACTACAATAATCTAAATATACTAGAAATTTTGATGTCATCAAGAGAAAAATGGAAAACATGTTTTAGTAATGAGTTATACATCTGTAGATAAATATCTTTATTGCTAAAATGAAATACTTCTTATCAGGACTGTATCCTATTTTTAAAATTGACGTGAACCATAAATAAGAAGATAAAGGCAAGGTATTCATTATGCCAGTTCCTCTTTGTTGTTTGAATTACTTTCAAGTTAAGTGCAAATAACCTACCTTGGAATCTATTTTCAATGGTAATCATCTGACAACCCCATAATCTGAATAAAGGATTTGATCACCTAACTTGCAAGAGTTTTGCAAGCCCTTCACTTTGCCAGTACTAATCCTGCATAGCTTAGGGGTGTACCTTCATTTAGCATTTGAGATGCTGTCATATTCCAGGGTAATGCACACGAGGAAAAAAATCCACCAAGAAAGAGATACCGGTTTCTTCTATAAAGCAGGGGGAAGTGATGTTCCCAGGAAAGGTAGGAAAGAGAGACTGATGTCTTTTTTTTTTTTTTTTTTTTGCTGGTTTGTTATGAAGTATTTCACTTTTTTTTTTTTCAAATGAGGTTCTGGTCATTGTTCTCTTTTAAATCCAGCTTTGTTCTCCTGTTTCATGAAATGGTAACTTAATGCATGCTCCAGTTTTAAGGTCGCTGTACCAGTTCTTTCGAGTTACTGCTAGATTTACAGAATGAAAATCCCAGACAGCTAGTTAAATCAGATTTCATGTAAACAGTAAATGTATAGTCAGTATGTCTCATGAACTAACTCTGACATACATGCACCAAAAAAGGATTCATGGTTTATATGAAATTCAAATTTAATTGGATATTCTGTGTTTTACAAGGCAACCCAACCTTGTTTTGTTTGTTTGTTTGTTTGTTTTGTTTTTTCCTACTACAAAGTGTTCCTAGGAGTCTTGGAAGGTGGTCTCTTCCATGTGGATGATAAAACTCCTCAAAGACAATATCATATCTACCTCATCTTTGCAGTTTTGATTTTGGCTAGCATCTAGATAGCTGGCATATATCAAGTAACATCTACTGCATGTTCAAACACATAAATGCTGGTATTTGATAGGTATTCCACAAGTTATTACTGATGAGAAGAGAACTAATCCAGTCTTGGCTTCTGGACACTGTATTTCTAGACTATCTTTCCACAATATTTGGCATCCTCCATGTGAACAACCAGCTTGTTCCCGAATGTTCTCCTCATCTAGAGTCCTGTTTCTACACTTAATTGCATACATTCTTGTTTAAGATACATCCTTGTTTAAGTCTATGTGCTCAGAGAGAGCCACTTCACTTGGTTTTATGCCCTTGCATGTGGAAGAACTTCCCAGAGGCTTCCAAAGTCACAGTGAATAACATTCAAATGCTTTGCAACAGCTTACAAAACTAAAGGAATCTTGTTCTTGTTGAACTCAGCTCACTCCATTAACCACACCAGTTCTCACTTCAAGATTTGCAATATCTGTCTCTTATAACCTAAATGTTTGTTCAAGATATTCACATGTGACACTTTATTCATGCTACTTCCTCAGGGGAGACTTTTTTTTTATCATCCTGATGAGAATAGCTTCTCTCCCTGCCAAGCTCCACAGACTGTCTTGAATATTTTTTGTTGTGACCAAACAATGAACTTTTTGCTACACATGCTTAGGGAAAAGACTCCATGGATCTCTAGCTGAGCTTGGCAGCTGACACAGCAGGAGGCTCAGAAGTATAGCTTCACTTTGATTTCTGCCTTTCAAAGATCATAGGAGCTCATTTGAGTAGTGGCAAAGTAACACTTAAAATCCTAGCTGTGAGAAAGTCTGGTAAATGTGGGTGGACCCTCCCTCTTCAACTAAAGTCATCGAAATAGTCTCCTCACAGACAAGTCCATGGTGTATCACCCAGGTGATTCTAAACTCTGTCTAGTTGACAGTTAACACTAACCATCACACCTGCTTAGTCACTTTTGGAGATAGCTTCAGGGACACTAAGAGGTGTGTTATGCTAATCTCCTAAGTACTTCTCAATCTAATGAACTTGACAATAAAGATTAATCATGACAACAATAAGACTTTGCATTCTCAAATACAATTTCCTGGATCCAAATTTAAGCTGCTTTACTTATTATAGATATATGCCTATGCCTTATTTTTTTTATATGTACAGTGGAGGCAAAGGTTGTGTGAATTTCTCCTAGCGAGATGTAAACAGATAACTACTAAATACAGCTCCAGTGACAGACTAAAGGAACAATTCCTTTTAGGTCCATCTTGGTGGATATGTGAATCTATTTGGCATACTTACAGGAACATGGACAGCTATATAACAGCCACATCCTCAAATATCACCCTAGTATGGTTAATGATTTTCCCATAGATGCAGAGGTGGATTCCCCCTTCTGCTGGCCTTCCACCATATACCCTAGCATAGTGGTTCTCAACCTTTCTAATGCTGCAACCCTTTAATATAATTCCTCATGTTGTAGTGACCCCAAATATAAGATTATTTTGTTGCTACTTCATAACTATAATTTTGATACTCTTATGAATTATAATGTAAATATCTGATATACAGGACATCTGATATGTGAAGCCCTATTGGGGTCTTGATGCACACATTGAGAACCACTGCTTGAGTATATCCTATGTCTCCCCTGCCCCTGTTAGGAAAGAGTTATATACAGCTTTGAAGAGGACATAATGGAGTGACTAAACACTTAGGTGATGGCCTAGGATTCTCCTCATCATCTGTTTCTATGAAGGAAGATCAAAGCATCACCTTGTTTGTGTCAGTATCACAGTTTCTCTAATTAAGGTGGTACTGGCTGCTATGGTCAAAGGACAGAGTACATATTAGCACCTAGCTCTTCAATCCACTAATACTCTTATTGGGCCAGTTAATTATATTAGCTCAGTTGAGAAGTAGTAGCCTTTGATACAGGTTGTTCTGACTAATAAATCATCACCATGCATTGATTGCCAAAGCAGTGTTATACAGTTGGACACATACAATCTGGACATTTTTATTGGAAATAGACCCTTGGCTATGAAAGGATTTAAACTTTTGGTACCAATTGGGTTCTCCAGAGGACAAAGTGTTAGATAAATGTGCACAAAGTTTTGGAGGGAAAGCACTGGGGTAAATTGGGGCATCAGGTAAAAGAGGGGAGGAGGAGTGAAGAATTGACATGGGCCAGAGGGACATCTTGGCCTATTTCATGGAGAGCTCTTTTCCTTGTGTACCCCTTAAAACTTTCTTGAAATGGATCAAGATGGCATGGCCTTTATTTGTAGGCATTGTACAAATATCTGATACAAGCTATACCTGAAAGAAAATGTGACCTTGGGATGAGGTTATTTGTTTTATCACAGTCAATTTCTAAACTGGGCTGACAGCTGAGGGCTACCTTCTCACAGTACTCCCAATATCTTCTTCATCCTATTTTTCTTAAGAGCCACTGGGTGTCACATTCTTATGTCTATTATCTGATCCTTGATCATTATAACTTGAGTTTTAGTGACTCAGGTATCATAGAGTTATGATTTTTGTTGAAACACATGTTTAAACAATCAAATAATATGGAAGGAATTCCACAGTGCTTTTTCTTTGGGCAGTAGGCATAATTTCTTACTCTGAAGTTATGTTATTCTTCCTCAACAGAAGAGTTATGAGAACACAAGTCCTTGCCCTCCTCTCTCTGTGAGTGTGTGTGCATGTGCATGCGTGCGTGCGTGCATACAGCCACACCCACACCCACACCCCTTTGAGCACATGTGCTCTGGTATAATACAGAGTCACTTTTCTGTGAAACATATATTGGCTCCTGATAGGTTGGCCAATCTTCACTCTTGCTTTATTTGTCACTTTTCATCAATGTTTAGTCATATTATGTTTTCTTGTTAACAGAAGGAAATGTAAGGAAATTGACCTTTCTGTGTTGTTTGCTATAAATTCAAACAATTATCTAAATGGATAATTTGGGAGTCTAAGAGACCCTCAGAACAATATAGGATATTGCCCTTGTTCTTTGATGTCTCCAGAACTTGAAGGTAAGTGTCTATAGCTGAAGACACCAGATAATTTGAATATTGGACTTAAAGGAATCAAGCAGAAACAGATATCTTCCTCAGGCTCTCCCAGTATCAGAATATGCTATGTAAGCTGTCAAAGCAAAGGAGCAATCATTGTCCTGCCCTGTAAAGCCTGTGAATCACAATGACTAGATAGGTAAGATAGCCAAAAGATGGTGTAATGGTGGCACTTTTATCTTGGTGGCAACCAAAAGGTGTCTAATTGGACTTTAAGGCCTGCTTAACAGGAGGAAAATCATGCCTGATAACTAGATATCTAGCTGACTGCCAGTGGCTAGAGAGGTTATAGACCAGAGAGTAGAACCTACTATTTCCAGTTTCCTAAGACAATATGAGTTTGCTTTCCTATCCTTATACTCACAGATTATTTAAGCCTCACTCATCAAAAACCTTCTTTTTGCAACAGATGGAAACTATTAAAGAGACCCATAACCATAGGTTCCCCAACTGATATATCTGTAACCCAACTCCTACACTTAAAGCTCAAGTAAAATCATGGAGGAGAGGCTATTAATATTGTAAAA
The DNA here is from genome assembly GCA_902729485.2 of Mus minutoides. NCBI lineage: Eukaryota > Metazoa > Chordata > Mammalia > Rodentia > Muridae > Mus > Mus minutoides. The sequence goes on along the minus strand of LR753359.1, from coordinate 1,395,935 downwards.
GCCAGAGGAACAGAACACCTGTTCATAGGTAATTGTGCCCTAGACAAGGCAGGGTAAAGGTAGCCATCATCTTCCAACATTATAGTTTTCTGAACAAAGCTAGCATAATGGCAACACCAAATGTCATGGTCACATGGACAGGAGAAATTACATATGGTCCTATTCCTAGATAG
>LR753359.1:1337567-1395662 GCA_902729485.2 Mus minutoides | reverse complement strand
AGAGAGAGAGAGAGAGAGAGAGAGAGCAATAATAATCTTAAAAAGAGATTCCAAACTTGGGAGGGAGTTAGAGAAGAAGGTAGAGGCTGGAGTGACATAGATTCAATGCTCATGTGTGAAACTCTCAAAATAATCTATTGAAAATAAAACAGGGCTGGTGAGATGGCTCAGCGGGTAAGAGCACCCGACTGCTCTTCCAAAGGTGATAAGTTCAAATCCCAGCAACCACATGGTGGCTCACAACCATCCATAACGAGATCTGGCTCCCTCTTCTGGAGTGTCTGAGGACAGCTACAGTGTACTTACATATAATAAAATAAAATAAATCTTTAAAAAAATAAAAAAAATTAAATAAAACAAATACTTTTTTCCAATTTTTTATTAGATATTTTCTTAATTTACATTTCAAATGCTATTCCGAAAGTCCCCTCCCCCCTCCCCCTCCCTGCTCCCCTGTCTACCCACTCCCACTTCTTGGCCCTGGCATTCCCCTGTATTGGGAAAGATTACTCCAGGAACACAGTAAGTTGTAGGCTAGTGGGACAGACTTGATAGTCTTACCATCTGGTATCATAGCAACAGTGACTTGGAAACAGTGGGATGAACACTGGTCATTTGGTCCTCTGAGGATAACAAAGGAACGTTCTTCTCTGTACTTAAACACAGAACTTCTTTGTGCCTAGTATCTCCTGGGGTGTGAATAAAACATGGAACCAGTAATAGCCTAAACTCCCATTTGCCTTCATATTAACTTGTTCCGTCCAGGTCTTACATATTTTTAAGTCACAAAATGCATTTTTCTCACCAGGGTTGCTAGTTAGTAAGAGCCTAGAGGGACGAAAGAAGTTGTTATTACTCCCACCATAGTGTAGGCGATTGCTCTCAGAAAACATGTATGATCCAAGAAAATCTCAGAGATTAGTGATGCTCAAAAGAAAAGTTTTACATTTTCCCTGCTCTTTGGGACTCACTAGGTACTTCTTATTGACTTCTTCTGACATAGATTGTGAAAGCTGAGAATTAATGACCACTTTTTGATAGAAAAGAAATACACTTCCCAGAGTGGAGTAGATATGGTAATAATGGATGCCAAGACAGCCAGATAACAAAGAGAATTATTGAGTACCTATTATGCCATGCAACATACTATGGCTACACATGACAGCCAAAGTTTACAGTTAGTAATAGAAAAGGCTGTCTGTGCTCAACCTTTGATCTCATTTTTACTACTTTGATGCATACAGCTCTTACTCCCTAGCACTGGTCAGCACTTATATACCATTGTAAGGTGTCTTTTCTGGCAATAAGAGCCTGCTGGCTAGCACATAGGACAGTGTGGACATTATGGGGAACTCATATTCTCTAGGAGAAGCCATCAGTCATTGTTGATAGGAGATGGAACCCCTTGTCTGGCCCTGGAACTCCTTATTGGATGAAGCTCCAGCTGTATACAATAAGAAATGTCTTGTTCATAACTCTCTGATTGGCTGCCATCTCTTTCTTTGTTTCATTTCCTATTCATCTATGGATGTTTCCAGAATGAATTTCTCACATAAATGATTGCCACTCTGGCCATGAACTCTTCCTCTGAAGAATGGGAACTAAGATACAGTCTGTTTGAAGATGAAGTTGCATTAGCAAGTGTGAAGGGGCTACAAGAAGACACACAATGCACTTCCAACTGTAATCTTTGGGCTTAATTCCTCTTTGTTATACCCAGCATCCTCTGTGATGGAGAAGGATTATTTACTTTGCTAAACACACTACACACAAGTTTCACTGTTTTATTGGCAAAACAATACATGGTGTAATCAATATAACCATGAACACTGCAGCCATGTTCTTTGTAGTGGGAATGAAAGGTATGCTTCTGATTTGTAGTACTCTAATAGGTTTGCTACAGAAGAATAGAGCTTTGATATGATGGAGTCAGTAACCTTATGAACTTAGTAACTTGACCTCTAAAGGTATTTGTTAGCATTAAAAGAAAAAAAAAATCCAAAGTAATAGAATGGTGACTGTTTTCCAGATACTCATCATCTCAAAGGGCTCTCTTGTGTTAATAATAAAAGTTCTCCACGTTCTTTATTTTTGTAACAGTTGCATTCTGGTATGATTATATTCTCCACAATCCCTTGTTTATTTCACATACTGATTTTATGAGCATCAGTAATTGTCTCTATTGAGCTTCACAATACCCCTTGGCATAGAGAAACTCCTGAGAACTGGAGGATGTAGGGGCTAATAGCAGCCCGAATAAAGTTTACTAAAAATTTTACTGTGGAGCTGCAACTGCTAGCTCATTCAGCCATCATGGACTAGCATCTCATTCTTCTCCCTCCATCCTGCAAGAAGGGTTTATACCTAAGGCTTCACCACATACTGGGCAAGGAAGAGCACTGGGCTTGATCCTCTGAAAATAGAAAGGGTGCAGATATCCTGACTTCTCCACATGAAAGCTTTCTTCTATGTTGTCTCCTTTTAGTCTGTCATGTGGCAACTTTGTGTCACGTTCAGAGAAACAGTAACTAACACCAATAGCATTTGGTGTTGTTTTGCTAAGCATGTTCCTCTTAGAGAAGTTTTCCTTTCTGACTAATAGTTGTTGAAGAAGTATATTTTTCTTCACAAAAAGTCATAGACATTTGGAAGTAACAGATTCTGAATAACAGGGAACCCTGACTACCAGAGCCTGCTGAGTTTGTAGAAAATAATTATTTCTGAAATCACTTAACAAGGAGATCATTTTTTTAAATGAGGACTCCACCTGGTATACAAAAGGGAGTAAAGGATTTGTGCCAGGGAATGAACGCCTGGTGAGGGAAATTAACGATGACTAGGTATTCTTAAGCAGCCACGTCTAACAGTGGGCACAAAGCTGGCCTTGGAGAAGGGCCATCTCAGAAGAAGGAGCTGACTGTACTCTTCGCCAACTCCAGTGGGCAGAGCTCATGGAAGGGAAGCAAAAACAGGGCAGTTGGGGAGGATAAAAGTAGACAGAAAGGAGGCTATTAATTCAAAGTCTTTAAGAATAATTTGTGCTTTCACGCTGCAGCTGTTATTTAAGTTAAGGGAACCAAAGAACGGAAAAGAAAGGACAGAACCACAACTCAGCTTCCAGAAGCATTAGCAATAAAGAACACAGATCTCCCTCTGTCATCTCATCATGAGACTTTACTTGTTTACTGAATAATCCTGTCTGCTCCTTGCTTCTCTGAGAGCATATCTGATGCATTAAGCAACACTGCTGTGTTCTTCAGTCATGGACAGGTAGTATATTTGTGCTTGAAAGAGAGCCCTGACTTGAACAACTTATTTATTATAAGGGGTAGCAAACGATTAGTTAGCCAAGCTTTGAATCTCCTTTTCCTGTTAGGTGCCTGTGTTAAGTTGAAAAACTGTTATTTCTCTAGATTTCTGCTGTACTGTTCATAATATTGTTTAGACAAATGGATCATAAACACAAAATATCTTTAAAGAAAAGTATGAAAACTGACACAGAAAAAGATACACGGCAATGGGAGGTTTTAGATGCCTTCATTCAAACAAGACTGCTGGGATAAAAGCATCTTCAGAAATTTGTCACTGCTTCTAGTGATGCATGGTGGTACAGGCCAGCAATCCTAGCACTAGAGAGGCAGAGGCAGGAGGATTCCAAGTTTGTGACCAGAATGGAGTACACTGTGTGACAATGTGAGACCCAGTCTCAAAAATAAAGTAAAACACAGCATGAAACATTTACCAAGAAGCTGCCACTCAGGGAGCTGTATGAAGCTTGAATCCATTGCAGACCAATTTCATATGGAAGTGGTTCAGTTAGAGGTTAGAATTTTCTAGAATGTAGTTGGAGTGCTGTGTGTATTCTCAGTGCCTGTGGTACTTTGTCATGTGACTACTTAATATAAAATTCTACTTCTGGGTACTTAATGGCCCAAGAAACTCCAAATTCCAGTGTGTAGTGAGTGAACATGTTTATTTAACATACTTTCAGATAGACCTACATTGCTCAATATAATTTCTGTAATGCTGGAGTTATACTAGAGCTATACTTTCCAGCTACATGTCACTAGCTACATGTTTGTGAGCACATGAAATGAAGCTGGGTTAACTGAAGGATGGAATTTAGATTTCATCTGATTTAAATTTAAATTGCTACATATGCCTAGAGGCTACTGTATCACACAGTATATAAGCAGACCTTGGAATTTTTAAAAATGGAATAATTGATAATACTTGTCTTTAATGTGAAAGAGAAGTCTATTAACTTTGGTCCATTCTCCACTTGGACTCATTGCCTTATTGGTATACTTCCATAGTCTTCTTTCCCAGCTTCCAGACAGTAGGCCTTTCCTCCCAAAGCTTTATCTTAGCTTTGGATATTAGTGAATAGCTGGAGTTTTTCCAAATAATAAAATAATATTTCCTTGAAGGCAAGACATTCTCTAGACACTACTGTATAAATAATACTGGGCTTCTTAAGCAGAAATAACAGCAGCCTTTCCTTCAGCAATCCCTAGGAATAACAGCTAGTGGTTTGAATATATTAAATGTCAGTTCACTTTGTCCCCACTCCAGGCAGATCATATATATATATATATATATATATATATATATATATATATATATATATATATATATGTATTTTTAATTCATTGTCTTTGGTAAATAACAAAAGGGAACTGGATTGAAACCCCATATGAGCCTCCTTAGAATTTAAAGCTCATGTTTTGTTTGTTTGTTTCTTTGTTTTTGTTTTTTATATTCAATATAGTAAAAATATTTATGTTGACAACCATTTTTAGTACACAGTTATATGAGTTCATCCCTTGATGTGTAAGGGATTTAACTGTTAACATATATCCCTTGAACACAAAACAAAGTACTTTTAACTACTCTCATGTCTCTGATAATTCCATGTTTTGTACATTAAATTCTATGTTAGCATTAATAATTTCCGCTGTGGTGGCAGAGATGGTTCAGTGGTTAAGAGTATGTCTTCTTGTATACTCTTAACAAAGGACCCAAGTTTGGTTCCCAACACCTATGCAGAGTAGTTTACTATTACCTATAACTACAGCTCCAGGGAATATGGCATCTGCAAGCATTTGCACTCATGTGTACATATAAACACAGGCATGCACATGCATGTGTATGTGATCACACACGCGTGCATGGGTAGGATTTACAAAGAGTTGGTCAGTGAGGAAGAGGTACAATATATATAAATACAGAATTCACTTATGAAACAATTTTTAAGAGTTAAATAGGAAAAAGCAAAAAGGAATGTACAAGCCTTACATATTCTTTAGCAGTTTGAATGTATGCTCCTGTCTTATGAAGCATTTCTGTGTTTAATCAGGTTTTTTTTTTTTAACTGTATTTTCTAAAGCGTCATTGGTACTTTGAATAGATGGATGACTTATACAAAAAAAAAAAAAAAAAAAAAAAAAAAAAAAAAAAAAAAAAAAAAAAAAAAAAAAAAAAAAAAAAAAAAAAAAAAAAAAAAAAAAAAAAAAAAAAAAAAAAAAAAAAAAAAAAAAAGAATTTAAAGCTCACTTTCCTGAGACAGAAGTAGGCAAGATAAAGGCAAAGGCAAGAAAATGAACATAAACACAGTTAGGGCAGACTAGCCCTTGAGTCAAGTCATGTGTAATTTCCAATAGAAAAAGATTTAATTATGCCATCAGACTAAAATCACTTATTAAGTGCCCATTTACATGTGATGCTGGACTGGGAAGATATACAGAAAAAGCAAGACTTGGTCTTAGCCCACTAGACAGACAATAATGAAACAGAAGGATATTCAGGATGAGAATTAAATACATTAATGAATATTTACATGGAGTGCAAATGTAGCCCCCACAGAGAAGCCTTGAAACTCAAGTAACTAGAGAACAAGCTCTGGACTGTTCTTCCTTGGATGCATTGGATTCAGAAAGTGAAAGGAGAATGAAAAAGTCTGTTTAGATCTGATATTCTCTGTGGTAAATGTGAAAATAACGTGTATGGGACAACCATGAGAGTTTTAAGGGGTGTGGGGTAGGAGAGGAGGCTACAATTTATGCAGTCTGGAAGCTATTCCAGAATCAACCAGAGAGACCCAGCCCAGGGTGTGCTGGTCTACAGAGTGAGTTCCAGGACAGCCAGGACTATACAGAGAATCCCTGTCTCAAAAAACCACAACAAAAAAAGAAAGAAAGAAAGAGAAGAAAAGAAAAGAAAAGAAAAGAAAAACATTTTAAAAAGAAAAAGAAAAACAACAACAGAGGGTTTGAGTACAGAGTATCTCTGGAATACGGAATCAAGTATTAAGTAGCTAGGTAGATGGGGCAAATAAAACTTGAACAAAAAAGGAGAGCTATTTGGGTTTACATTGTAGAACAGCTTGAGCAGTTTGAAGTTTGCTTTTGAGCTGGCACATTCTCTCTTGCATTTATAAAATCTGAAAAGTTATATTAGTCAAGGAGGTCAAAACTACTGATGACTTGATAGGAAAGATACTCATAGATTCAGCAGTACACACATCTGTGGGCACCTAGAGCACTAGGATAAACCACAGCCAAACCAAATTGCAATTTTTGAAGGGATTATGGAGAAGGAGTTAAACTTATGGAAGCAAAGAAGTGGATGACAGCTGCCAGGGCCTGGGAAGCAAGGTAATGTGGAGCTGCTACTCTGTAGGGAGGAACCTCAGTTATGGAAGAGGAGTAAGTTCTAGACATCTGTACAACAACTACACCCACAGTTATACTACTACAGTTATACTTTAAAATGTTAAGAAAGTGAACTTCAAGTTAAATAGTCTTTTAGAAATTGAACAGAGATTTTACAGAAAAATAGAGCACTTCACAATACAGATAGAGACACTAAATTTCAGCATTTCCCAAAGTTTATTTAATTTTATTACTATAATCACGAATACAAAGAAGCTATGGCACCTATAGGAGATCTGTACACAACATAAGATATGAATATAGGTGGAGAAATAGTTGGAAAAAAAGAGGTCTGTATGCATGGGATGCATGGAATATACATAAGATGGGGTAAAAGGAACAATTCTGGGTCAAAAATTTTGAAGGTGGGTTGGTGTCCCATCCTTTTCTAAAAGAAATTCAGGGGAAAAAATGGAGCAGAGACTAAAGAAATGGCCAAGCAGTGACCAGTCCAACATGGGATACCATAGGCAGGCAATAAACCTTGACAATATTACTGATGCTATATTGTGCTTGTAGACAGGAGCCTAACATGGCTGTCCTCTGAGAGGCTCTACCAACAGCTGAGACAGATGCACATACTTACAGGACGCATTGGACTGATCTCAGGGACCCCAAAGGAAGAGTTAGGGGAAGGATTGAAAGGGCAACCTCATAGGAAGACCAACATTATCAACTAACCCAGACCCTTGGGAGCTCCCAGAGACTAAGCCACCAACTAAAGAGCATACATGGGCTGGTCCAAGGCCCCTGGCACATATGTAGCAGAGAACTGCCTTGTCTAGCCTCAGTGGGAGACTAATCCTGTAGAGACTTGATGCCCCAGGGGAGGGGGATGCCTGAGGTGGCAGAGCACCCTCTCAGAGGTGAAAGGGCAGGGGATTGTGGCAAAGAATTCTGGGAGAGGGGACTGGAATGGGGACAATATTTGGGATGTACATAAACTAATCTAAAATTATTAAAAATAACTATTATAAAACATGTATTCCAACCAAATAAACATGTAAATATAACTTTAAAGAAAAATTAGGGTAAGTGGGTAAATGTGATTATAGTACTTTGCAGCATATATGTATGAAATTGTTAAAATTATACATATGTGAGCATACATGAATACAATTTCTCTTTCTCTCTCTTAACTCTCTCTCTATGTATATATATACACATATATAGAATATGACATAAAATATAATAATTATTTTTTCTTTTCACCCAAGGTTGTACCCCTTTTGTCAAATTCCTTCAAACTCATTTCATATGTTTTGTTTTATTCTCATTTTATCAGTTCTCTGATCATTTTGTACAGTGTGTTTTAATAGTATTCATCACACTCCCCTAACTACCCCCCAGATCCCCTCCCTCCATTTTGCTCAACCATGGATCCTCTTTACACACACACAGACACACACACACACACACACACACACACACACACACACACACATGTATGTATGTATGTATGTATGTATGTATGTATGTATAATTACATATAATTTCCCTCCTCTCCCTCCTCCTTCCTTCTTCTTACTACTTCTATGTACTCCTTCACTATACACTCTCAAATTCATGACCTGTTTTTGTATGTATACACACACACACACACACACACACACACACACACACACACACACACCCTTGTCCATTTATTACTAGTGGTGGAGCCCCTGAGATTTCTCACTTCTATGTTAGCATGACTATTGGCATTCAGGTTCTGTTTAGGGAACCATATTGTATCATAAATATAACTTCCCTGTCATTTCTAAGAAACAAGCTATCACATCAGACTTCCTGGTACTCTGGCATTTAGAATCTTTCTGTCCTCTCCTTTGAGCCTTGGATGTAGGAGTTGTGTTGTAGATAGATCTAGGTACCCATTATCAATTGCTTTTTATATTTTGACCAGTTGTGTTATGTTGCAACAGTCTCTTACTGCTTTAAAGAGAAACTTCTCTGATGAAGGGTGAGAACTATACTTAATCAGTGAGTGTAAGGGCAAATACTTAGAATGCAGTTAGGAATTATACTGATTTAGTAAAGTGGCAGTAGTGAGTTTCTCCCTATGATTCATGACCTCACTAATGCCAGGAAGATGGGTAAATTTCCAGTACCAGAAATGATTTTCCTCCTGTTGAGCAAGCCTTAAGTCCAAGTAGACAGCTGTTAAGTCCAACTAGACACTATCCTTAAAGGATATCTTGCCATGCCAATCATTGTGATTCACAGGCATCAGCTGGATAGGACTATGAGTTGTTTCTTTCCCTGGCAACTTGTATAATACCTTTGAGTACTATGAAACCTTGTCCTCAGATAGGATTTCTCATGAAATCCAGCTCAGATCCTCTGAGTCCTGTGTCCAAAGTACATGGTGTATTCAGAAATAGGAAACTGTATTCAACTTCTCAGAGAAAACCAACAGTGTCAGCAACATTCTATATTGTTTTGGGCGTCTCTTGCACATCTCTCAGAGAGTTTTCATGCCCAGTACTGTTTTTCCTCCATGGTGTATGGAAACACCTATGGCACCTATAGGAGATCTGCACACAACAAAAGACATGAATATAGGAGGAGAAGCAATTGGAAAAATAGGCTGTATGCATGAGACACCTGGAATATGGATAAGATGGGATAAAAGGAACAATTCTGGGTCATGTGGGTAAGGTGCCTCTTGGAGGTAGAGTAATATTGTCAGTGCAAGTGGGGAATTTTAGGTAAATAAAGAAAATAATGTGATTCCTGATGACCTTTTCATACATCTTTAGTGTTACTTTTCACTATCCCTTCCTTCTGTATTGACTTCTCTCTCCTCTCAAGTTAAACTCCTCTCTATTTTTCCCATTTTTCCTTTCATATCACTATTATTTGCAGAAATAAGATTAAATATTCTTACTGCATATGCACACACAGGTATGTGGATATGAACAATAAAATATATTATTGCCTTAAGTGTAACCTGTGTGGCAGTTTGTACCAAGACTGAAACATTACATCCTGCATGGAAGTTTTTTAGGACTGAAGGTAAACAACTCAAAATAGCTTTCAGGAAGTGCATGAAACTGACCAGATTCACTAGTTCCCTCCCTCTTAAATAAGCAATAAAGAAAGAGGCTGAGATTCACTCTCAGACAAGAAAACTGCAAAGACTCTAAGACCAGCTCCCTGGAAGAGGCAGAAACCAAAAGAGCTTCCTGAAAGACATGTTGCCTTCAGGCTGTTCAGTGTATTCTAGCCTCCCAGCTTCGATGAGCTGTCTACCTACTGGGTGGGCTTTGGTGTCATTTGTGTCATTTCTACTACTGTAAGTAACCTCTCACCTATAGCCATGTAAGTAACTCTAATAAAACCTATTTGTTTACCAAGCTAAACTTTGGTAGTATCTGTACTTTTGATTGTTGTGGGCTCCCTGTCTAGGATGAAAAGACATATGAATTCTGTTTCCCCAGGGAAAATATTGTCACATAACATACATGGTCTGATTTTCACTGGAAACGTTGTTTACCTGCTTATTATTACTACCCAGCTGTTCCCTTACTTCTGTAAATCTAGCCTGTCCTTACAGAGTTGTAATGACATTACTTTGAGTACTGTGGTGGACACTCCTGCTAATTCCTCTTGTCTTCTGGGGTCTTAACTTCATTGTGGTTTCATCTAAAAAAGTCTTCTTCACCCTAGAATAGATTAGCACTCATAGCAGTCTGTGGTTCTACTCATGATAGTTACCATACTTCTTTGCAATTGCTTATTAAAGTTATTTGTGTCCTTACTAAACTGTGGGATTTACTTGTCTTCACTATGTAGTATTACTTACTTTCTGCATATTGTGGACTTTCAAAAAGATCTGAAGAAAATATAAAAAAACTAATATATATATATATATATATATATATTCATTATATAACTTTATATTTTGTTAATATAGTACAATAATGAAATAAATGAACTTTGCAGTATGCTTTTAATAAATAACATGGTACTTAGTGCTAAAAGATGTCTGTGTACAACTAATGGGTAATGGCTGGATCTTCAGTGAATTGAGCAAACTTCATTGAAGAATAAATTGACTTGAGAAGAAAAGTTCATGGGAACAAAGGAGTAGGCCAAAGCATGGAAATATTCAAGTAATCTTCAAGAAGGCATGAAAGATAAACATAGGAAGAGAAGTAGGAAATTTTCCTTTTCCTTCTCATTCTCCAATTCCATTTATCCCCTACTTTATAGCAGACCACCTAGTACAGTATTTTTTCCATTGTACTCCCACTCCCAGGGGTCAAGCAGATCCTCTCTTAAAGCCTTCTGTCTTTATCCCGTCCCTTCATCACACATGTTGACAACTAAGGCAGTCTTTCCCTGGAAACCCACTTGTCACAGTTGCCAGGGAATCAGATAGGCAATTCGTATTCTTCTTTGTATCTTTCAATTCCAATTTCCCATTTTTATGCCAAGCTTGGTACCAGACCTGCTGTGCCATCTCCTTCTTCTTTGCCACTATTCTAAAGAAATTAAAGCATCTTCTCCTACATAATTTATTCCTAGTTCCAGCCCTTTGACTTATCCACCAGCATCACAGACACTTTCTTGTTGAAAATGCCCTTGCCATTCCAGCCAGGGAATCTGGTACTCTTGGAAGACCTTGCTTTTCTCTTTCCATGGACCCTCTTATCCTTCTTCCCTTCTAGCCTATCCCAGTTCTGTATGCCAGCTCCCAATACCTAGATGCAAGTTCTACCTAGGATCCTCAGTGGCAGAGACTCAGAAGCAATCTCTACCAGAAAAACCACAACTACCACATGCTCTTAAGATTTAGAAAAGACAACATAAACAAAGAAGCACAAAACCCAAAAGACAAAGTTAAGACCAGGTATCAACACCTAGAATTACAATCATCACAAACACATATACCTAGAAGCCAGAATAATAACACAATCAATGATGAACAAGACAGTATGTCTCTATTAGAGCCCAGCAAGGCTACTATGGTATTCCTTGAGAAATTCAACCTAGCTGAAGCATAAGACAAGGATTTTGAAATAGCTATTATGAACATGATCAAGGGCCCCAAAGAGAGTATGAATAAATCCATTAATGAAACCTATGAAAACACAAATAAAGAGGGAATTGAAATGAAAAAAACCTGCTCAATACCTAAAAGTAGAAATAGAATCAATAAAGAAAATGCAAACTGGAAATTAAAAATTTAGGAAATTGAACAGGAACTTCAGACGCAAGCCTCACCAACAGAATACAAGTGATGGAAGACAGAATGACAGACATTGAAGACAAGATAAAAATAAATGTTTACCTCAATCAAAGAAAATGGTAAATCTAAAAAAACATCAGGAACAAAACATCCAGAAAATCTGGGAAACTATGAAAAAAACAAATCTAGGAATGAAGGAAGGAGATGAAACCCAGGTCAAACATACAGAAACTACTTAGAACAAAATCATAGAAGAAAAAAATTCTAAGCTAAAGAAGATGGCACCTATTTACACAATGGAGTACTACTCAGAAATTAAAAACAATTAATTTATGAAATTCTTAGGCAAGTGGATGGATCTGGAGGATATCATCCTGAGTGAGGTAACCCAATCACAAAAGAACACACATGCTATGCACTCACTTATAAGTGGATATTAACCCAGAAACTTAGACTACCCAAGATACAATTTGCAAACACATGAAACTCAAGAAGGAAGACCAAAATGTGAATACTTCGTTCCTTCTTAGAATGGGGAACAAAATACCCATGGAAGGAGTTACAGAGACAAAGTTTGGAGCTGAGACAGAAGAAAGGACCATCCAGAGACTTCCCCACCCAGGGATCCATCTGATATACAAGCACCAAGCTCAGACACTATTGCATATTCCAGCAAGATTTTGCTGACAGGACTCTGATATAGCTGTCTCTTGTGAGGCTATGCCAGTGCCTGGCAAATACAAAAGTGGATGCTCACAGTCATCTATTGGATAGAACACAGGGCCCCTAAAGAAGGAGCTAGAGAAAGTACCCAAGGAGCTGAAGGGGTCTGCAACCCTGTAGGTGGAACAACAATATGAACTAACCAGTACCCCCAGAGCTCGTGCCTTTAGCTGCATATGTAGAAGAAGATGGCCTAGTTGGCCATCATTGGGAAGAGAGGCCCCTTGGTCTTTCAAACTTTATATGCCCCAGTACAGGAGAATGCCAGGGCCAAGAAGCGGGAGTGGGTGGGTTGGGAAACAGGGTGGGGGGAGGGTATAGGGAACTTTTGGGATAGCATTTGAAATGTAAATGAAGAAAATATCTAATAAAAAATAATAATAAGAAGAAGATGGTACCTATCAACTATAAGAACCATACAGAATACCAAATAGATTGGATCAGAAAATAAATTCCCCATGACAACAAGTAATTAAATCACTAAATATAGAGAACAGAGAAAGAATATTAAAAGCTTCAAGGGAAAAAGACCAATTAACATATGATAGGCAGACATATTAGAATACACATAATTTTTCAGGGAGACTAAAATTCTGAAGGGCTTGGACAATGTTCTGGAGACTCTAAGAAACCACAGATGCTAGCTCACATGAATAGACACAGCAAAATTTCACTTACAGTACATGGATAGAATAAAACTGTCCATGAAAAGGACAAATTCACGTAACATTTATTTATAAGTTCAACTGTACAGAGGCATTAGAGGAAAAGTTCAACCTCAGGAAGTTAACCACACCAATGAAAACAAAAACTAAATAATCCTGAATCAGCAAATTAAAGGAATAAATCAACACCAGAACAACAAAATAACAGGAATTAGCACATTGTTCATTGGTATTTTCAACATCAGTGCTCTAAATTCCACAACAAAAGGCACAAACTAATAAGATATGAAATCGGGTTCCATCATTCTGTTACAACCAAGAAATACACCTTAAAATCAAGGATAAACATCATCTCAGGATTAAAGGATAGAAAAACTATTCCAAGTAAAGGTACCCAAGAGAACAGCCAGTGTAGCCATTTTAATATCTGACAAAATAGACTTTGAACCCAAAATTAATCCAAAGAGATGGGGGTGAGGGGCACTACATACTCATCAATGGGATAATCCAACAAGAGGATATTGCAATTTTGAACAGTTATATACCAAAAAGAAGGATACTCAAGTTCATAATAGAAATATTACTACAACTTAAATCAAATATTAACCACTACACTGAGAGTGGGAGATTTTAGTTCCCTATTCTCACCAGCATAGAGGCCATATAGACAAAATTAAAAAGAAAAATGCTGGAACCAACTAATTGTCATAAAACAAATGAACCTTAGCAACATAGGGAACATTTCACTCACATGAGAATATACCTTCTTATTGAGCACATCATGGAATTTTATCTAGAATTGACCACATATTTGAACACAAAGTAAATCTCACCAGATACTAGAACATTGAAATATCTTATCTTATCTAACCACCATAGATAAAAGCTGGTCATACCCAGGCTGGCCTTGAACTCATGATCCTCCTGCCTCTGCCTCCTTCAGCAAATCCTACTGGTGTGCACCACCACTACCTGCCCAGAAACCTAGATTACCCAAGATACAATTTGCTAAACACATGAAACTCAAGAAGAATGAAGACCAAAATGTGGACAATTCGCCCCTTCTTAGAATTAGGAACAAAGCACACATTGAAGGAGTTACAGAGATCAAGTGTGGAGCTGAGACAAAAGGATGGACCAACCAGTGACTGCTGCAGCCAGGGTTCCATCCCATAATCAGCCACCAAACACAGACACTATTGCATACGCCAGCAAGATATTGCTGAAAGGGTCCTGATATAGCTGTCTCCTGTGAGGCTATGCCAGTGCCTGGCAAACACAGAAGTAGATGCTCACAGTCAGCTATTAGATGGAACACAGGGTTCCCAAGCTAGAGAAAGTACCCAAGGAGCTGAAGGGGTCTCCAACCCTATAGGTGGAAGAACAATATAAAGTAACCAGTACCCCCATAACTCGTGTCTCTAGCTGCATATGTAGCAGAAGATGGCCTAGTTAGCCATCATTGGGAAGAGAGGCCCCTTGGTCATGCAAACCTTATATGCCCCAGTACAGGGGAACGCCATGGCCAAGATGTGGGAGTGGGTGGGTAGGGGAGCAGGACGGGGGATGGGAGAGGGTAAAGGGGACTTTCGGGATAGCATTTGAAATGTAAATGAAGAAAATATCTAATAAAAATTGGGGGGGAGGGGAAAGCTGGTCATAAGCAACAGCAGAAGCAACAGAATGCTTACAAATTCATAGAAGCTGAACAACTTAGTACTGAATGAAAAACATAGCTAGGTAAAAAAAAATTAATACACAAAATTGGTAGCTTTCCTATATTCAGAGGACTAATTGACTGAAAAAAAAATCAGGAAAACAACCCCTTGTACAACAGTAGCAAATAATTTAAACTCTCTTGGAGTAACTCTAATCAACCAAGTGAAATTGAAGATGATTCAAAAGATGCAAAGATCTGCCATGCTCATGGATTCGTAGAATTAATATAGTGGAAATGACCTACCAAAAGCAATCTTCAGATTCAGTGAAATCTCCATCAAAATCCCAACACAATTCTTCACAGATCTTGAAAGGTCAATTTTTTCTTCATATGAAAATGCAAAAAATTCAAGTATAGGTAAAATATTCCTGCATAATAAAAGAACAGTTGGAGGTATTGCCATCCAAACCTAAATTCTTAAAAACAGAAATAAATTGGTGCACAAACAGATGCACTGATCAATGGAACAAAATTGAAAACACAGACATAAATCCATACACCTATGGCCACCTAATTCTTGATAAAGATGCCAGAAATACACACTGGAGAAAAGATATCAACTTTAACAAATGTTGCTGGTCAAACTTGAAGACTGCATGTAGATGAATCCAAATAGATGCATACATATTATACTGCACAAACCTCAACTCCCAATAGTTTAAAGACCTCAACATAAAACCAGGTGTACTGCACGTGGTAGAAGAGAATGTGAAAAATAGTGTTGAACTCATTGGCACAGAACACTGTTAGTGCAGACACTAAGATCAATAATTAATATATGAGACCTCATGAGACAAAAAAGTTTCTGCATGTTAAAGGACACTGTTATTTGCTCAAAGTATCAGAATATAAAATGGGATAGGATTTTACCAACTAAACATCTGATATACAGAATCCATAAATAAATAAATAAATAAATAAATAAATAAATAAATAAATAAATAAAATTAGATAATAAGAAAACAAATGATTCAATTTTTATAAGTAGGGTACAGATCTAAACAGATACTTCTATTGAGAGGAAATTCAAATGGCTGAGGTACACTTAAAGAAATGTTCAAAATTCTTGGTCATCTGGGAACTGCAAATCAAAACTACTTTGAGATTTCGTTTTACAGCAGTCATAATAGCTCAGAGCACTAACACAAGTGACAGCTCATACTGGTAAGGATGTTGAATAAAGAGAACACTCATTCACTGCTGATAGGAATGCACACTTGTACAGCTGCCATGAGAATCAATGTGACATTTCTTCAGGAAGATGGAAATAGATCTACTTGGAGATCTAGCATAGATAGATGGATAGATAGATAGATAGATAGATAGATAGATAGATAGATAGATAGATAGATGAGAGAGAGACAGAGAGAGAGAGAGACAGACAGACAGACAGACAGACAGAGAGATGAAGAGATAGGGCTGGAGAGATGTCTCAGACATTAAAGGCTAGGCTCACAGCCAAAAATATAAGATATACAGAAAGATGTAGATATATAAATATAGAGAGATATATCAGTCATATATTCAAAGGTTGCTTTATCCTACTGTAGAGATTCTTGTTCATTGCTCATTGCTGTTCTATTCAAACTAGCCAAAAATTGAAAACAACCTAGATATCCCTCAATAGATAAATGGATAAAGAAATGGTAGAATATTTAAAATTGTATAAAATCATGAAATTTGCAGGTAAATGGATGGAACTAGAAAAAAATCATTCTGATCAAGGAATCACAGAATCAGAAAGAAAATATAGCATGTATTTGCTTATATGTGGATATTAGCTATTAAGTCAACAATGATCAAGCTACTATCTCTAGAACTACAGAGGGCATGTATAGAGTAAGGGACTAATGGAGCTAGATATATTTCCTTAGGAAAGGGAAATAGAACAGTTAGAGATGGATGAAGGTTGGCTAGAACAGGAGGACCAAGTAGGTATGGAGGGGCAGAGAAGGGGACAAGTCAGGGAATGTGGGGTAGCTACAGCTAAAATTAATTGCCATTTGAGGATAAATATGGAAAATGTCTTAATCACTGTTCTATTGCTGTGAAGAGACACCATGACTAAGGTAAATCTTATGACAGAAAACATTTAATTGTGGCTTCTTTACAGTTTCAGAGATGTAGTCCCTTATTAACATGGTTGGGAGAGCATCACAGCATGACTACATGAAGGCAGGTGCTGGAGAAGTAGCTGTGAGCTCTACATCCTGATTTGTAGGTAGAGAGATTCTGGCCTGCCATGGATTTTTGACACTTCAAAGCCCACTTCCGGTGAAATGCTTCTTCCAACACGCCCATAACTAATCCAACAAAGCCATGCCTCCTAATCTTCACCCTACTCAAATAGTGCCACTTGCTGATGACTAAGCATTCAAATATATAAGCCTATCCTTATTCAAACTACCACAGAGACCTAATACAGTAGAAGCTTCCTAAAGTATACATATATGAAGGTGATCTAAATGAAATTGCCAAATAATTGGGGGAGACAGAGTCCCAGCTGTCCATCTCCTGCCATCAAATGAAGCTATTAGATATGGTATTAAATTACATTTAATTGAGCTTTTGGCTAAATGGAACTCATGAGAATCCAAAACAACAAAAGCTATGTTAAGACTATAGATTGTTCTCCACACACTGATGGCATGACCCCATTGTTGAATATAACATCTGCACAATTCACTGAACATGGTGAAGTTGACCTGATGCCTATATAGAGCTTTTACTCCTATGTTCTAGTATCTTTGGGAAAGGAATGTATTCAGAATGCTAGTAAAGGAGAAATGTAAACACAAAACCAGCTGCAAAGGCTTTCCAGAGAAGGTGTTTCATTTTATTATGGAATTTTGTAAGAGAAGTCTATTTGTGTTGTTGTCCTTCTCACCCAGATGTCTTTCCCTTCCTTGTATACGTCTCCTCCCAGTAGCCTTCATTCTTTCTCATGGATCCTTTGTACTCTTTTTCCTTAATACTGACATTTCTCTCTTTTCATGGTGTCCTATCTGATTTTCTAACCTATCCTTCTCCAAATCTCTTTATCAGATGAATGGATATTATGTAATGGTAACATACATGCATAATAGGTTTTTCATATCTATAAATAAAAAATGAAATTGTGAAATTTGAATGCAGCAGTTGTATTTGGAAAGAATTAACTTCAATGAGCCAATCCAGAAAAAAGACAAAAATCACATGTTCTCTCTCATGAAGATTCTAAACCAATGTTTGTACATATGCATTACCTTAAGGAAATTGATTTTATCTTTCTGGGCCTCATTGTTCGTAGTTTGTAAAAATAATAATAATAATTGATAATTTGAGTATAAGGACTTGATAATCTTAAGTGAGTTAATAATAGAAAATACTTACCTCAGGATATGGTGCATATAAAATAATTGAAATATAGTAGCTATCAGAAATTTAGATGTACATATCACAAATATACAACTCATGTGAACTACAAGATTTTTTTATATTAACTTGTGGATATAGAGATGAAAACATATCATATTTTAATTGTTATTGAGGTTGGATTCCATTACTTTCAATATATATTATATGTTTCTCATAGTATTTACTGTTTATGAATCCCTTTGGCTGTGATTAAATACAGCTAGCTTGGACAAAAAGTTCCAGGATAACAATTGCTGCCAAAGTCTTATTGCACTAAATTGGCACAGGCAATTGGGCAACCTCCTCATATAAAAATGGCCATATTTATTAAAAACCTGGTTACTCATGAATGTCCTCATCTTCTACTACTATAGCACCTACAGAGAAAAAAATGTCGCATTAAATGTACTGCTCAAGGCTTTCCCTGAATCCTTCTTGATGCTAGTCTCTTAGAAAACTCATGGTTGAGGATTGTTGGCAATTATGTTTTTACCTTGAATTGGGAGCCAAATAACCCTGTCCTCCTTAAAACAAAAACGAAAATTGCATTCTTTGAAATGGATGCTTTAATTGCTAAGCACACACACACAAATACCATTTATTTGTGGAACTGAAGTCTGAGTTTATCTAATATATGTAGAAAAAGACGTCAGCAGGTGATCACTCGATCAAATATTTAGTCCCACAAAAGAACAGAATATGGCTGTTTATTTTTCAGATAAAGGTCATAGCATTCACTATAGATGGCTTCTGATATGACACTGTTAGTAGGACATTTATTTCCAAACAAACAAGCAAGAATATCTTAAAAGGTCATGCCCCCACCCCTATTCCTGTTTTTAAAAGTAATGTCAAAACCAATCTTCTCCAGGGATGAAAAATGGAATAGGGTCGCTGAATTAAGGAAATCAATATAGGGAAGCATTGAGCTTGCATTGGATCAACCTCTCTGATAAATCCTTGGTTCTTGGGATGCTGCTCTATAAAGCTGTGTCCTTTCTCACATTTATATGACTCTGTAGAAGGCCAGGATTGGATAGTATGATTGATAGAGGAGGAGACACAATTGTATCTGGGATAAATAATTCTGAGTGGTGAGCAAATGGCATTACACATTGTGAAATCTGTGTCTCACAGAGAGTGTATGATAAACCAGCAAGTCAAAGACAAGTTTATCAATGTAACACTTAATCTTTGGCCTAAGTAGCAAAGAAGATAGTTTAAGGGAAGATGGAAATGATGGAACTAATAATCAAGAGAAATATTTGGCTGTAGAATATGCATGTCAACATCATGTTTTTATTAGATATTTTCTTTATTTACATTTCAAATATTATCCCCTTTCCTAGTAACCCCTCTGAAAATCCCCTATCCCACCCCCCTTCCCCTGCTCCCCAACCCACCCACTCCCATTCCTAGTCCTGGCATTCCCCTATACTGGAGCATAGAGGCTTCACAGGACCAAGGGCCTCTCCTCCCATTGAAGACCAAATAGGCCATCCACTACTACATATATAGCTAAAGCCACAAGTTCCACCATGTGTTTTCTTTGATTGGTGGTATAGTTCCAAGGAGTTCTGGAGGTATAAGTTAGTTCATATTGATGTTTCTCCTATGGGACTTCAATTCCTTTCAGCTCCCTAGGCTCTCTGGCTCCTTCATTGGGGGACTTGTGCTCTCTCCAATGGATGACTGTGAACATCCACTTCTGTATTTGCCCAGCAGTGGAAGAGCCTCCCAGGAGACAGCTATATCAGGCTCCTGTCAGAAAACTCTTGTTGGCATCTGCCTAGTGACTGGGTTTGGTGGTTGCTTATCAGATGGATCCCCAAGTAGGGCAGTCTCTAGATGGTCTTTCCTTCAGGCTCTGCTCTAAACGTTGTCTCTGTAACTCTTTCCATGGGTATTTTGTTCCCCATTCAAAGGAGGGACAAAGAATCCTTCGGTCTTCCTTCTTGATTTTCATGTGTTTTGTGAATTGTATCTTGATTATTCTAAGTTTCTGGGCTAATATCCACTTATCAGTGAGCGCATACCATATGTGTTCTTTTGTGATGGGGTCACCACACTCAGGATGATATCCTCCAGATCCATCCATTTTGCCTAAGAATTTTATAAATTCGTTGTTTTTAATAGCTGAGTAGTACTCCATTGTGTAAATGTACCACATATTCTGTATCCAGTCTTTTGCTGAGGGACATCTGGGTTCTTTTCAGCTTCTGGCTATTATAAATAGGGCTGCTATGAACATAGTGGAGCAAGTATCCTTATTACGAGTTGGAACATCTTTTGGGTATATTCCCAGGAGAGGTATTGCTGGATATTCCAGTCGTAATATGTCCAAGTTTCTGAGAAAACGCCAGACTGATTTCCAGAGTGGTTGTACCAGCTTGCAATCCCACCAGGAATAGAGGAGTGTTCCTCTTTCTCCATATCCTCTCCAGCATCTGCTGTCACCTGAAATTTTGATCTTAGCCATTCTGATTGGTGTGAGGTGGAATCTCAGGGTTGTTTTGATTTGCATTTCCCTGATGATTAAGGATGTTGAACATTTTTTCAGGTGCTTTTCATCCATTCAGTATTCCTCAGTTGAGAATTCTTTGTTTAGCTCTGTAGCTCATTTTTAAAAATAGGCTTATTTGATTTTCTAGAGTCCAGCCTCTTGAGTTCTTTGTATATATTGGCTATTAGTACCCGATCAGATTTAGGATTGATCCTCTCCCAATCTGTTGGTGGCCTTTTTGTCTTATTGACAGTGTATTATGCCTTACAGAAGCTTTGCAATTTTATGAGGTCCCCTTTGTCAATTCTTGATGTTACACCATAAGCCATTGCTGTTCTGTTTAGGAATTTTTCCTATATGGTCAATTTTGGAGAAAGTAAAATGAGGTGCTGAAAATAAGTTATATCCCTTTGTTTTAGGATAAAATGTTCTGTAGATATCTGTTAAATCCACTTGTTTCATAACTTCTGTTAATTTCACTGTGTCTTTCTTTAGTTTCTGTTTCCAGGATTTGTCTATTGGTGAGAGTGGGGTGTTGAAGTCTACCACTATTATTGTGTGAGATGCAATGTGTGCTTTGAGCTTTACTAAAGTTTCTTTAATGAATGTGGCTGCCTTTGCATTTGGAGCATAGATATTCAGAATTGAGAGTCTGTCTTGGGAGATTTTACCTTTGATGAGTATAAAGTGCCCCTCCTTGTCTTTTGTGATAGCTATGGGTTGGAAGTCGATTTTATTTGATATTAGAATGGCTACTCCAGCTTGTTTATTTGGACCATTTACTTGGAAAATTGTTTTCCAGCCTTTTATTCTGAGGTAGTGCCTTTCTTTGTCTCTGAGGTGGGTTTCTTGTATGCATCAAAATGTTGAGTTTTGTTTATGTAGCCAGTCTGTTAGTCTATGTCTTTTTATTGGGGGATTGAGTCCACTGGTATTAAGAGATATTAAGTAAAATTAATTGTTTCTTCCTGATATTTTTGTTGTTAGAGTGGGATTCTGTTCTTGTGGCTATCTTCTTTTTTTTTTTGTTTTTTTTTTTTTGTTTTTCTAGACAGGGTTTCTCTGTATAGCCCTGGCTGTTCTGGAACTCACCTTGTAGACCAGGCTGGCCTCCAACTCAGAAATGCGCCTGCGTCTGCCTCCTGAGCACTGGGATCAAAGGCGTGCGCCACCACTCCTGGCTTTCTTTTAGTTTTGTTGAAGGATTACTTTCTTGCTTTTTCTAGATTGTCATTTCCCTCCTTGTGTTTGAGTTTTCCCTTTATTATCCTTTGAAGGGCTGGATTTGTGGAAAGATATAGTGGGAACGTGGTTTTGTCATGAAATACATTGTTTTCTCCATCTATGGTAATTGAGAGTTTTGCTGGTTATAGTAGCCTGGGCTTGCATTTGTGTTCTCTTAGGGTCTGTATAACATCTCTCCAGGATCTTCTGGCTTTCATAGTCTCTGGTGAGAAGTCTGATGTAATTCTGATAGGTCTGCATTTATATGTTACTTGACCTGTTTCCCTAACTACTTTTAATATTCTATCCTTATTTAGTGCATTTGTTTTTCTGAATATTATGTGTCGGAAGGAATTTCTTTTCTTTTCCAGTCTATTTGGAGATCTGTAGGCTTCTCTTGTATGTTCATAGGCATCTCTCTCTTTAGGTTAAGGAAGTTTTCTTCTATAATTTTGTTGAAGATATTTGCTGGTCCTTTAAGTTGAAAGTGTTCATTCTCATCTATACCTATTATTCTTAGGTTTGCTCTTTTCATTATGTCCTGGATTTCCTGGATGTTTTGAGTTAGGATCTTTTTTCATTTTTCATTTTCTTTTATTGTGTCCATGTTTTCTATGGAATCTTATGCACCTGAGATTTTCTCTTCCATCTCTTGTATTCTGTTGCTGATGCTCACATCTATGTGTCCTGATTTCATTCTTAGGATTTATATCTCCATAGGTGTCTCCCTTTGTGATTTCTTTATTGTTTCTACTTCCCTTTTTAGATCCTGGATGGTTTTGTTCAATTCTTTCACCTGTTTGGTACTGTTTTCCTATAACTCTTTAAGGGACTTTTTTGTTTCCTCTTTAAGGGCTTCTAGCTGTTTACCTGTGTTTTCCTGTATTTCTTTAAGGGAGTTATTTGTTTCCTTCTTAATGTCCTCCATCATCATCATGAGAAGTGACTTTAGATCCATATCTTGCTTTTCTGGTGCAATGGTGAATCCAGGACTTTTTATGGTGGGAGAGCTTGGTTCTGATGATGCCAAGTAACCTTGGTTTCTGTTGCTTCTGTTCTTATGCTTGCCTCCTGCCTTCTGATTACCTCAAGTGCTTGCTGCCCTCAATATATCTGATTGGAGCCTGTCCTTCCTGTAATCCTCGTTGATTCAGGACTCCTCGGAGTCCAGCGTTCTCTATGACCCTGTGATTCTGGGCTCCTGTGCAGAATTTGGTTAGATTTCTTGGCAGTCAAGCTTCCTCTGAGAGCCTGAGATCCTGGTCTGACCAAGCTCCTGTTATCCTGGGATCCTGTTATCCTAAGATCCTGGACATGTTACAGCACCTGGAAGTTGAGTCTCCTCTGGGGACCATGGGGCTATCTGGTGTGTTCAGCACCAAAGTATACCAGCACAGATCAGAAGGAACCCAAGCTGCTGGTCAGGCAGGGCTCCTGTGTCCTTGCTCCTGCTCTCACAGGCCTGTCACAATTGTGTTTCACTCACTAGTGATCCTAAGATCGTGGGGAGAGTCCTCGGGGGACTGTGGGACTGTCTGCCAAGTTCATGCCCAAGGTGACCCAAAGCTAACATCATGTTGTTAAGGAAAACAGAAACTTAACATTAGATTCTGTGATCTCAGTAGACTTCTCTTATTAACTTCTATCTCTTAGAAAGTACAAATTTTAAGGCAGAAACAATATAAATTAAAATATTCCCATAAAAGTATGTGTTAAAAGGAGAGATATAATTATTTATTGGTGGGGGTGAGGGTTAGATCCTGATCATGTCACCTGGACATCTGTTACATAATGTGTCTTGTTACAACAAAGTCAGGAATATAAAATTAATCAATGCTAACTAAATAAAATTGAAATGTTTTTAAATATATCCAGAATCCAAAACATATATTCTCAGAAAGTGCTGGTTGATAATATGTTTTTAATCAGAAGAAACAAGAAAGTCAGCTATGCCTGTGTTTGCAGAAGGCCTGGTGTTTCATCCTTTTCTGGGCTTGCTAGGTTAAACAAATACCTGAAATTCAAATGCTCTGAATAGGAGTTCCCTGGTCAACTAATTATTCTATTGCAAGCCAGGTTAAGTCCCCAGAGCTCTGTTTCCCTTCCTGCAAAATAACATTTTCCTTACTTGCCTCCTATTTCTCTTGCTGAGTAGAGAAAGTGATATCTTTATGACCCTAGGAAGCAATGTGGGATTTAAAATTGCTAAGTAACAAGAGCCATAAACAATGGTTGGTATGCACTTACCACCTTATAATTTATTTCTTTTCCATCTGATTGAAGATAGAAAATGAAAAGTTACTGTTTATTTAAAGGAGCAATATTTTTATAGCTCAAGTTTACCAAGGTAGATTGGAGTCTATTTAACATAAATTTCTCAGGGTTAAACCTCAAGTCCATCTATGATTTCAAGTGTGGAAGCATAAATTTTGTGAACATTTCAAACTACATATTTTCCTAAATTTATATTTTTTGAAGCTTCTGTCGAAGCATTAGATGTGCTGGACCAAAATTCCAAAGAAATTTATAGGTTGTCTCCTTAGCATCTTATCCTGAAACAGGACTGTTGATACTCCAATCTTTTCATGTTATAGGATGCTTCCTTCCTCTTCTAGACTTCTACCCTTTCCTAATAATATTACGTATATCTTGCCTACAGTTTTGTTTGGGTCACTCTCTTTCCAACCAATGTAGACTTTGTAGAGTGAAGATTTAAAGTATGCTTAGTTAAGATGTAACTAGCAAGTTCTGGGAGGTAGACAAGAAGGAAGAAAAGAGGATGTCCATAAAAGGAACACTAGTGAGATGGTTATGTCCATGGAGACATAGAACCATACAGTCACTGTAGGCAGACATATAACCCTAAAGAAACTGCCCACCAATGATTCATGAGACCTTCTGGGAAGGTCAAGGGAATCCAACAGAGACACCAACAGGATACTGATACCACATAGATAATCTGCTTCCTTCATTTAATCAATCTTCTTTGTTTTCCTAATATCACCTCAGATTTTAATTTGCATTCCAACTCTATTTGACTTATCACATCATCTAACAACATTCCCTGTAATCTCCGACCACAGAAACTCACACATTTAAATTCATGTTTAGGGCTCAGACCCTTGTAAACACCAATAAATCTCAGGGCATACATGACTAATAAAGGATTAAAGCTTGGGGGAATCAGAAGTAAATGGTATAACTTTGGCCAGGGAGACCAGAAGTTGAAACTATGAAGGGATGTTGGGACCAAGCCATAAAGCCTTTGAAATGGTGCTAAGGTATTAGAGTTATATAGTATGTATATAGTATGTATATAGTATGTATATAGTATGTATATAGTATGTATATAGTATGTATCATGATAGACTACAGAGTACAGATGTTTAAGTATTATGGTCAGAGAGACACTGGAAGGTCATAATTCAGGAAAAATGGTGGGGATAGAGAGATAGTAATCTCTCTCCCTCCGTCCCTCCATGTATTCATCTGTCCCTCTTTTATTTCAGTTGATCTTTATTTGAGATCCATCTATACATAGAGTGAATGGATAAGACATTGAGGGAAAAATACCACAGATAAACTATAGTGGGTAAATTTTTGTGTTTTTTAGCCTAGACTGAAGTCAACAGTTATTCAAATTGTAATGTAGGTTTTACTGTGAAGATGGTTTGTAGACATGGTTAAGATCAACAAACAGTCGGCTTTCAATAAATGAAAGTACTCTTCATAATTTGGGTGGGTTTGACCTAATCAGCTAAAAGGCCAGAAGGGCAAAAATGAGGATTCCTTGAAGTAGAGGAGATTCTGCTTGTGGACAACAGTGCAGCTCCTCTAAGCTGCATCATGAGTTTTGATTTACTAATCCTGATAATCATTTAAGATGGCTCCATGACATAAATAGATACTTATTCACTTATCCACCTACTCACTCATGATGCCTCCATGTAGCTACAGGTCTACCAAGGTTCTTACAGGGGTTCTCTCTACTCTCTGTTCTGGTTCTGGGCATGCCAGCAGCCTACTGTTCCTGTAAACACTGGAAGGCATCACTATTTCTTGTAGTTTTCTTTTGATCCTGTCCATAGTTAACAATTCCTCAAATTCTTTTAAATAACACCCTTAAGAGTAATTTACAAATTTCTGCCAGTATCCTTACCCACATAAGTATAGAGGAAGGTTTATACATTAGAAACCCAATAAAAAGTGGTAGGAGATGACTTTGGTAAACAGGTATTGTTTAACTTGACCGATTTCTCCATTGTTGAGACCCAATCTGGAAGTTGGCACTCTAATTCTGGAAAAAGATGGTTTTAAAATACTAGTTTTTCAGTTACCAGCTATACACCATTTGAAATATAATCCCCATTTTGAGATTCAGGTTTTTTCATTAATTTGAAAAATAGAGGTCATAATTCAGTGCCTTAGACAACTCAGCCATGTTACCAGTGAGATTATAATAGTACCTCCTCATTGAAGCCATTGTAAAGATTATGTGGATAAGCCTAAGTGAGATGCTCACAACAGCTCAATAAGGGGTCACTAAATGTTGGCTGCTACAATCATAGTAGTTTTTACTTTTACTTATCTTTCTCTTCCCTGACATGTAAGAGGCAGCATGAATCAGCACTGCATTTAGAACATGAAAGAGAATTTACCTTATAACCAGCTGCATTTTTCGTGCCCTGTGCAAAATTTTAGTTTGAATACTTTAATTGATGCTGAGATAGTCCCATGCTCCTTCCAGTAGCTGCACCTGAAGTGTTAGTGCCAGGAATCTTAAATCTTTCTCCTGCCTTCCTTCCAATTCTCAACATCTAAGCCAAAAATTATATTATATTCTCTACCCTAGAAAAGGCAAACAGGATTTCTGCTTCCCATACTTGAATGCCTGAATATATGACTGAAAGAGAGACTTCTAACCTTTGCTATCTTGTGTCATATATGCCTAATGGTTTCCTCAAGTCCATTTTCTTCTCAGTGTGTTTTGTTTCATGCCTGAATGAGATAGACAATCTAGGACTTTTACAGTATATAGATATGGCATTAAGGTATTCTAGTCATGCTACACACAAAGCACAATAGAATGGGAATTGTGTTTACTAATCAGTGATGGTAATAGAATAAGTATCCTGCGTGGTCAAGGTTCTTTGGTTGTAAGTCATAGAAACTCACTAGAATTTGCTTATGCTCCACTGAGAAATTTATTGAGAGAATATTTGGATAATCAGTTAGTTCAAGGGCAAGAACTGGAACCAAGATTTTTGGGGACTTGGATTCATGAGTAGAAAGTTATTAAAAGAGACTGAGATTGCCTGTCTGTCTCACTGACAAGTCTCATCTGGCTTCCTCACTCTCACTTCATTGTGGCTTGTTTTCTTGCATAGTAGATAAGGGCTGATTCTGAGTTCCAATGTTTTTACCAGTCCACTATTATAGACATGAGAGAAGACCAACTTGAATTATTTGCTATCTCAATCACACCTTCAAAAGGGAGAGAACAGTGACTTGCCCAGCTTGGGGCAGGGGAGTGCTGATGTCTCTCTTGTGTCTAATCAGATGTGATAGAAAAATTTGGTACATAAAACACAAACATGTTAATGTCTCACACTAATGGATGGATGAAAGGAGTCAGTCTCAGAAGTTATGGGAGGTTGCCTTTGCCACTAATGGACTTTCTTATAGGTCTCTCCTTCATCTTACTTTCCCTCTTTTCTAAAATTTCTAGCCCCTATTTTCTCATTGTAAAAACTAATTTGTCTTATCCAAGTAAAAATGGAGATACTTTTACTTAATTTTAACAATTTCTTCATATTCCTATAGTAACTGAACTAGACTAATAAATCATAGCCTACATTTTAAATTCCTAAGACCTTGGAAATTTATTGTACTCAGGACTAGATGTTAAGGGATTCTTGCAATTCCAAACTAAAGTTTGTGGTTATCAGTTTGAGATCTAAGTGTGCATTGCAAACATTATCTTCCTTGTGAAGAATTCAATAATCTTGGACTTTACTGCTGTTTCCAGAAATTAGCCAGAGGGCATGTTTGTGGAATTATTGACACCCTGTGGTCTGAAGAGAAAGGTCGGGTTCCCATTTTGAATTGCAATTACCTCCTACATCTAGGATGCAATAATCCATTAATGGGCTTATTGTAATTTGCTCTTAGGAGTTGGCATGGTAAATCTATTTTTAGTCACAGGAGCAGATGAAACTTTTGCAGTGGTGAAAGCAATGGTAGCAGTAGCAGCAGTGAGGAAAAGGAGAGTGCCTGTAGGGTGGACCAAATCCTCAGTAGTGTTGGCAGTATGGGATGCTATGTGTGCTAATGAGGGCATTAAGAGAGTCGAGTGAAATGACAGAGGTTTTTAGATGTAGCTTCATTTTATATTTTGACCAAGCATGATGCTCTTGTCATTTTACTAAGTATGAAACACTGGTGTTGTTCTGGAAGGACAATTTCTTCCAGAAGCCTGGGAAAAAAAATGCCTAGGCTATGGGAGGATACAGCTCTGATGCTTTGCAACATTCCAGCTGGAAGTCAGAGGCAGGGTTATTAACCATTTTGGACAGATAGAAAGAAAGCACTGAGAGCTCTCTATGGGGCCCCTTTTAGTTTGGAAGCTTTCCCTTGATAGGGTGGTCCACTGTCTAGCAAATAGCAGAGATAGTATTTAGATACTATGCATTCAATGGATATTTTATTTTTGTCTTTCCTTATTTGTTTTTATTGTTTAAATAACAAGCTTTGAAAATATTATCAATGTCAGAGACATATGTCTTGACCTTCACCAATTGTTCCTGGAAGCCCACAGGGAGAGTAGAGAACACTGAGCAGAGGCTCAAGCCAAAGCAGGAATTTCACTTAGCATTTCTGGAGCCCAAACTGCAGTAGATGACAGGGAGTTAGAGGAATAAGTAGGTGAGGATGCTGCTTGGTGACTTTAATCATATATGTTTTTTTTCTTTTTTTTCTTTTTTTTTTGGGGGGGGGCTTTTTTGAGACATGGTTTCTCTGTATAGCCCTGGATGTCCTGGAACTCACTTTGTAGACCAGGCTGGCCTCAAACTCAGAAATCCACCTGCCTCTGCCTCTCGTGTGCTGGGATTAAAGGCGTGTGTCACCATGCCCGGCTCCATATAGGTTTTCTTATTGAACATGCAAATGAAGTCACCATCCAGCACATGTAAGATAATAAGCTGTAAGCCTCTACTAGAAACAATAAAGTATGGAATTTACTTTCTCTTCTTATTTCCATATTTTCTTCACTGTGTTTGGGTAGTGCCATGGTGTTCGAAAGGTTGTATCATTCATTCCATCATTGAAACACATTTTATTGATCACAAACTGTATGCAAACAATTATTTGCACCCTGGTGTTAATAAATACCAGAAAATGGAAGGGTAAAAAAATGGAAATATGTTATTCTAAGTAAAGGGATGACCACAGAGTTTTACATTTTTTCCTTCTCTTTGTCTCAGACTGATTCTTTATCTTCACTGATCTGAATGCACATACTACTTAGTAACCTGACATCTAGTAACATCCCTCTGGCCTGGGCATAACTGAGTGACAAAACTTTACTTTAATGCAGGAAGAACTTGAATTGATTTTGGGAAAGTTCATCTGTGAAGGATGCCATTACTTGTTGATCTCAATTTTTTTTCTTTTTTTTTTACTCTTTCCAGATACTGAGTGTTGTATCTGCAAACCATTTTCAGCAGGGTATAGACCATATTCAGCTGATTGATGGTTTAGTTGTTTGTTTGTTTGTTTGTTTGTTTGTTTTTAGATTGTGTCCATTGGAGAATACTACCTTAGCCAAGATATCACCTCCTTCCTGAGAAATTTTGTATCCAGTGACTGACAGTACACAAAAGTAAAGGCCTTAGTATCTTGTTCTTTCTTGAGGCCATCCTGGGCCCAGAACCACCTGAGGGGTTGGCTCATGCTCTGTTGAGTTTATTTCACAGGCCACTCCTATTCACCTTTGATTATTTTCTCTTTCTAAAATTGTCCCTAATAAATGTTCCTGCATGATCTTGGGAACACAAACTATGATACTTCAGACCAAATCCTGAATTCAGAGTCAAAAGCATGTGATACTGCAATGATTATCAAAAACAATCTACACAGATAGTTAAGGGACAGGTGAAGCAAAATGACACAGAGATAGGTGATCCAAGTGGTGTGGTCTGGAGGAATACTTGAGTGTGGGTATGCATGCATGTCTGTCTCTCCACCATGTTTGTGTGTGCACATGTGTGTGCATGTGTACACATACATGTGTGTGCATGTGTGTACTAAAGAGTGGTGAGACATTGCTAAGGACTTTCTCTGCAGGGAACAAATAGGAATGGACTTGAGTAGAGCCATGACTATAGCACTTTCCTGGGATTGTTTTGGAGGCTGTTTGGAAGTAGTCGGACTACAAAAGGCCAGCGCTCTCTGTGTAGCTTCCTGGCTGATATATTTGACACTTTTGAGCATTGGATATATATTCTGATATTGACATGGAAAAATACATGTCAGAAATATGATTTCTATAAGAGAATGATGGGTTCCTGGATGCAATGGCAAATAATTGAAAGGAAAAAAAACTTCCTTAAACATGGAAACAAGTAAAAGAATATAGGGGAAATCTAAATTAGAAACATGTACCATAGCAATAACTGCCTTCAGGTCAGAATCAGAAAATACATAATGGGATACAAAAAGAAGATGTATACATGTATGGAATGAATACACACTGTTGGAAATGTATACAATTAGTGTGCATTGCATGTATATAGTATGAATGAACATTGAAGAGGTATAAATCTATAAGGACAGAGCAAAAAGTAATAACATACAGAGGGGTTGATATTATTTCTCTTTTTGGACTTTGATATAGGCATATTTGAAATAGTCAGAAACAGGAGCTAGCAAAGCAAAGATAGAGAAAAAAGAGAGAATGTTGTAGTTCTGAGATACCAACCCAGGAATGAGAGGGGCTAAAGGGTGGTGTTCCACGTGACCTAGTTCCAATGGTCAGAGAAACCATATAGGTCTCATAAATTAGTAATGGGATGTGATATTTTAAAATTAATATATCTTTATGTTTTTCTATAAGATTCATTTCTACTTCTTGTCACCATCACTATCATCATCACTATCATCATCTTTAGTTGACAGTTGATATCCAAACTATAAAGAAGTCAAATTCTCCTTTAAATTTGGTGAATTCATCCCATGAATTTACAACCTCTTCCTCCAAACACCAACATGATGGGATATAGTGAAATTGTGTAAACTCATCATAGTGGAGAGAATTTCATAAACAGTGAGAATTGTAGGTGAGATCTTTCAACATATTTCTGGGAGGCAAAAAATATATGCAATAGTTCACAGTAAAGACATAGGCAAGAGGTTCCTAACCATATCATGCATGGAGAAGCCACAGAGAAGGAGGTCCCAGCCTGCTTTGGTGAAATTCTGAGAAAATGTAAAATGATAGCAAGGAGATAGGAGAAACTAATTGGAACTCTGACTGTGAAACAGAAAATTCACTCTTTCACCTTGAATGCAATGCATCACAATGCTTCAAAATAAGTTGAAATCTCCAGAGAGAAAATATTTTACAGTTGGGTATGGTTGACCAAATTTGTAATTCTAGCATTCTGGAAGCTAAGGCAGGAAGGAGGATGGTATATTCAAAGCCAACCTGGACTGCAAATAAACAAAAAACCCAACCTTCTACGTTCTGGCTTTAAATGCCCATAGAGTGAGCAACATACAAATATATTGAACTCAGAGGATCTCCTACAATGCGATCTCTTCAGTCTCCAAACATATGGAATTTCAGTAATTTATTCACTACTGCCCAAAGGCATTTAAAGAAAACTCTCCTTGTGAGACAGAGGGAATTAGATAAATAAACAGAAAAATGTTATTTCCAGAGGTGAGAGATAATTTGAAGGAAAAGGAGTTTGGAATTAGTATGAATAAATACTGTGTTTGTAACAAAGTAAATAGAGTATACTCTATAAAGGGAACATCCTAGTAATAAAAACACTGAGAAATTTAAAAAATGAAATAAAAATGTGTGGACAAGGGTTAGAAGATAAAGAAATGTCTCAAAAAATAGAATGCATTTGCCATGACCCTACCAAAAATATAGAACCTATAGGCAATAACTGCATCTTTGCATTAATCATAGAACTGGCCATGGGATGACAGGAGTAACTAAGCAAGTCCAGTATCTGTATGGCAGGCTGTGAGGAAATTGAGACTGGTACTCTTATGCAGTTAGTGTTGCTGTTCTGTACAGGGGTAAATTTCTTTTCCATTATTTTGCTCATAAGGCCCTTAAATGGATCAGTATAAGCCCACATAGATTATGAAATATAATTGTGATTGCTTAAATCTACTGTTAGCCACATCTGCAAAATGCTTTGATATCAATGGATTGACATTGGATTGAGTAATGGAGTAGTATAATTTAACAAGTTGTCACATAAAAATGCATATCACCGCTACAAAAAGCAAGACAAAGGCAAAAGTGCAGCTGCCAATGTGTCTCCAAGGGTAAATGGCTTTTATACCAAGCCTGATGACTAGAGTTTGATCCCTGTGATCCCCATGGAAGAAAGAGAAAGCTTAGCTCTCTTCTACAAATGTGTGCCATGGCACATGAGTGTCTACACATAGACAAATATATAATGTTGTCCTGCATTCTAACTAATATCTAAATCTGAGAGTAACATACAGACAAATTCAGGGATTTTTAGAAAATTCATCTGCCATATATCTTCGGATTTCACCAGAAGATATTTTGTGGCAAAGCAAAGATCTAATGAAGAAAAAGGAGGATATGGAGTTCAGAATCTGGTGACCTCCTGGGAGAGTCAGGGTTCTCTCTAAAGGAAAAGAGCTAAGAGAATATGTATGACTGGATAGGCTTACACTATGTTACCAGGTAGTCTGACAATATTGGTCTTTATATGAGGGAGAGTAAAACTGTGCTAGCTTCCCTATCTGTGAGACTGGATGGCTCAGCAGTCTCAGTCTGTCTGCTGAGTACAGAGAGGATTCCTAGAGTTTATGATGGGATCCTGAAGAAGGTGTTTCTGCTATTAGCAAAGGATAAACTAGATGAACTGGTTGGCAAGGAAGAAGCAAAATTTCTTCCTCTTATGACCTCTTCTCTGGGCTGCTGCCAGAAGGGACTACATACATTTAGGGTGGGTCTTTCTGGTTGAAATCATTTGACCAAGAAAGTACCTCATAGGAGTGCCTAGTGGCTTGGATTTTTATTGATTACAGATCCAGTCAAATTGACAACCAAGATTAGCATTACACCAAGGAAAGGAAATGCCATGATCAGTTTGTCATCAGGCTAAGCAAGATGGAGGGCTGAAGGAAGTGTTTGTTTGTTTGTTTGTTTGTTTAAAAAACACACAGACACAATACTGCACCATACAACACCATGATAGGGGACAGAGTTTAAATTGTTTAAGAGAAGGACACAGGGCAACAGAAATAGGGTAAAGAGATATCACTTGTAGTACTATTTGGTTTGTGAAATGGAATGTATGAAAGAATACAGGTAAACCTTAAACACTGCTAGTCAGTAGGGACTGCACCATGTATCATTCTACTTATACAAAATATATGATTCTACTTATATCAATAAGTCATTGGATATGCAAGTCCAAGGAGAGAGAAAGCAAATGAGTGGTTGCCCTGGATGTGTGGGAAAATGAGAAGTGATGGCTAAAGGGCCCAGGGTCTCTTTCTCAAGTGTAAAAAATCTAAAGCTGACTTTTACTATATGCATGTATATATATATATATATATATATATATATATATATATATATATATATATATATATATATATATATTTAAGATTGTTGGATTGTACACCTGCATTTGGTGTGCTGTATAGAATGGTATATAAATCACATGTCAATGAAGCTAATTTTAAAGGATTATACAGACTAAACAGCAATTTGTCAAAGAGGAAAAGATACTGCTGTCCTACTAGGCTCAGAAAAATTTTTAGAAAGAGCCTTTTATCTCTATCATCTTTTTTTATAACCTAAGCTAGCTGTCTTTTCTGAGTTGCTGCCAGCTCTGTTGTTTTGGCTACTCACAGCAAATTTGTCCCTTGGCTGAACTCTCATCTTCCAGGCAGGTCTTTCCTCTAGCTGGTCTCTAGTGCAAAGCACTGTTGTCTCGGACCTCACACAAAGGTGGTAGTCCTGATTCTTATCTCAACTGACCCCATCACTGCTGAGGTTTCTCCTGCATTACTCTACCTGGCAACTTTGAGTGCACTGGCAAACTGGTTTTTCTTCTAGGCAATGCAGATCGTCTCCCTCCCCAAATAATGTTCTCCTCTCTCAACACAGGAAACAGGAGGAGACAACTGAGCAGAGATGCTAGAAAGGGAAGTCCTCATACTGAGGAATTTGATTAGAATGGACAATACGTTTGCAAGCTTAATGTGCACAGGAATCAGCACAATCAACAGGAGACCTTGTTTAAAATGGGGATGCTGACTCAGCAGCTCCATGGTCTGAGATTACACATGTCTAAAAAGCTCCTAGATGCTGCTCCAGCTGCTGCTCTTAGGCCCCGATGTTGAGAAGCAAGGTGCTAGACAGTTGCTGAAGTCTATCTTGATGCCAGCATTCCATTAGACCTGGCCACACCATAGAAGTCCTGGCTGCCTATCACCTGACATTGCTAACACAGATCTTGAGCTGTTCCCTACAAAGCATTCTCTCTGGAGGTTCTGGAAGTGCAAGTTACAAGTAATGAATGGAAAGTGGTTTGTCACATCTACAGGATAATGTTGCTGACACTGAGCAACAGGTTGGCCAAATACAGAACATGATATATTGTCAAAGTGATATGGCTCATCTTTGTCACTCCAAAGTTGATTAACTTTTATTTTACATAGGTTTAAATTTCCTCTATGAGTGGATGGTCTATTAAACCTGTTTCAGATGCTGGCAAATGGCACCAAGGGGATAAGGAAGAAAGAACTTGAAAACACTATGATAATTTAGATCTCAACTATTGATTCACATTTAGAGTTCAAGAGGATAAAATCATTAACTTCCAAGTTACACTAATTATTAGTATCATGTAGGGTTAGTTTTTAAATTTTCTTTAAATCAGAATAATTCAGTAAAATGGTATAAAAAGTCAATTTGTGCTAAAAAAAATCAACAAATAATGTCACAAATACTCTATTCCTTCCATATTCCCAAATAGAGTATAAATATTTTACTCTCTCTATCTCTCTTTCTCTCTCTCCCTCTCCCTCTCTCTCTGTCTGTCTCTCTATCTATCTGTCTCTGTCTCTGACTGTCTGTCTGTCTGTCTGTCTGTCTGTCTCTCTCTCTCTCTCTCTCTCTCTCTCTCTCTGTGTGTGTGTGTGTATGTAGCAGTAAACAGCTTGGTTTGTCATTCTTTTGGACCCATCATTCTCTTCTGAAAAAAATAAGATAAGACCTCTTCCACTGTTCCAGAGCTTGCTAATCAGGTCTGGCTGACTGGCTATTGATGCCCAGGGATCTACCTCTCTTCACATCTCTAGCAATGAGTTTACAACACTGAGCCTCCATGTCTAATGACTTTTTACGGTTTTTAAAAAAATTTTTTTATGTATTGACATAAATGTTTGGAGTATTTACAATGTTTTTTAAACAATTTTATTAGATATTTTCTTCATTTACATTTCAAATGCTAGCCCAAAAGTCCCCTATAGCCTCCCCCCACCCTGCTACCCAACCCAGCCACTCCTGCTTCTTGGCCCTGGCATTCCCCTGTACTGGGGCATATAAAGTTTGAAAGACAAAGACACCTCTCTTCCCAATGATGGCCGACTAGGACATCTTCTGCTACATATGCACCTAGAGACACCCTTCAGCTCCTTGGGTAATTTCTCTAGCTCTTCCATTGAGGGCCATGTGTTCCATCTAATAGATGACTGTGAGCATCCACTTCTGTATTTGACAGGCACTGGCATAGCCTTAAAAGAGACAGATATATCTGGGTCCTGTCAGCAAAACCCTGGTAGCTAATGGAATAGTGTCTGCTATTGGTGGCTGATTATGGGACAGATCCCCAGGTGGGGCAGACTCTGGATGGTCCATACTTTCGTCTCAGCTCCAAACTATGTCTCTGTAACTCCATCCATGGATATTTTGTTCCCCCTTCTAGAAGAAACGAAGTATCCACACTTTGGTCTTCCTTCTTGAGTTTCATGTGTTTTGCAAACTGTATCTTGGATATTCTAAGTTTCTGGGTTAATATCCACTTATCAGTGAGTGCATATCATGTGAGTTCTTTTGTGATTTGGTTAGCTCACTCAGGAAGATATCTTCCAGATCCATCCATTTGTCTAAGAATTTCATAAATTCATTGTTTTTAATAGCTGAGTAGCAATCCATTGTGTAAATGTACCACATTTTCTGTATCCATTCCTCTGTTGAGGGACACCTGGGTTCTTTCCAGCTTCTGGCTATTATAAATAAGGCTGCTATGAACATAGTGGAGCATGTGTACTTATTACCAGTTGGAACATTGTCTGGGTATATGCTCAGGAGGGGTATTTCTGGATCTTCCAGTACTGCTATGTCCAATTTTCTGAGTCTCCCGCAGACTGATTTCTAGAATGGTTGAACAAGCTTGCAATCCCACCAGCAATGGAGGAGTGTTCCTCTATCAAGACATCCTCACCAGCATCTGCTGTCTCCTGAATTTTTGATCTTAGCCATTCTGATTGGTGTGAGGTGGAGTCTCAAGGTTGTTTTCACTTGCATTTCCCTGATGATTAAGGATGTTGAACATTTTTTCAGGTGCTTCTCAGCCATTCAGTATTCCTCAGTTGAGAATTCTTTGTTTAGCTCTGTAACTCATTTTTTAATGGGGTTATTTGAATTTCTGGAGTCCAGCTTCTTGAGGTTTTTTGTATATATTGGACATTAGTCTCCTATAAGATTTAGGATTGGTAAAAATCCTTCCCCAATCTTTTGGTGGCCTTCTGGTCTTATTGACAGTATCTTATGCCTTACAGAAGCTTTCCAATTTTATAAGGTCCCATTTGTCTATTCTAGATGTTATAGCACAGCCATTGCTGTTCTGTTTAGGAATTTTTCCCCAGTGCCCATATCTTCGAAGGTTTTCCCCACTTTCTCCTCTATAAATTTCATTGTCTCTGGTTTTATGTGGAGTCCTTTGATCCACTTAGATTTAGCTTGTACAAGGAGATAAGAATGGATCAATTCTAATTCTTCTATATGATAACCGCCAGTTGTGCCAGCACCATTTGTTGAAAATGCTGTCTTTTTTCCACTGCATGGTTAAGCTCCCTTGTCAAAGATCAAGACACCATAGGTGTGTGGGTTCATTTCTGAGTCTTCAATTCTATTCCATTGATCTCCCTGTCTGTCGCTGTACCAGTACCATGCAGTTTTGTTTTGTTTTGTTTTGCTTTATCACAATTTCTCCATAGTACAGCTTGAGGTCAGGCATGGTGATTCCTCCAGAGGATCTTTTATTGTTGAGAATAATTTTTGCTATCTTAGGTTTTTTGTTATTCCAGATGAATTTGCAAATTTCCCTTTACAATTTGTTGAAGAATTGAGTCGGAATTTTGATGGGGATTGCATTGAATCTGTAGATTGCATTCAGCAAATGACCATTTTTTTCCAATATTTATTAGATAACTTCTTCATTTACATTTCAAGTGTTATCCAGAAAGTTCCCTATAACCTCCCCCCTCCCGGCCCTGCTCCCCTACCCTCCCGCTCCCACATCTTGGCCCTGGTGTTCCCCTGTACTGGGGCATATAAAGTCTGCATGACCAATGGGCCTCTCTTTCCAATGATGGCCAACTAGGCCATCCTCTTCTATATATGCAGCTAGAGACATGAGCTCAGGGGGTACTAGTTAGTTCATGTTATTCTTCCACCTATAGGGTTGAAGACCCCTTCAGCTCCTTGGGTACTTTCTCTAGCTCCTTCTTTGGGAACCCTGTGTTCCATCTAATATCTGATTGTGAGCTTCCNGTCACTAACAATATAAAATATCTTGGTGTGACTCTTACGAAGGAAGTGAAAGATTTGTATGACAAGAACTTCAAGTCTCTGAAGAAAGAAATTGAGGAAGATCTCAGAAGATGGAAGGATCTCCCATGCTCATGGATTGGCAGAATCAATATAGTAAAAATGGCTATCTTGCCAAAAGCTATCTACAGATTCAATG
Organism: Mus minutoides; assembly: GCA_902729485.2. Lineage (NCBI taxonomy): Eukaryota > Metazoa > Chordata > Mammalia > Rodentia > Muridae > Mus > Mus minutoides. The sequence goes on along the minus strand of LR753359.1, from coordinate 1,357,259 downwards.
CAAATGACCATTTTGACTATATTAATCCTTCTAATCATGAGCATAGAAGATCTTTCCATCTTCTGAGATCTTCTTTGATTTCTTTCTTCAGAGACTTGAAGTTCTTATCATACATATCTTTAACTTCCTTAGAGTCACACCAAGGTTTTTTATATTATTTGTGACTATTGTGAAGGGTATTGTTTCCCTAATTTCTTTCTCAGCCTGTTAATACTTTTTGTAGAGAAAGGCCACTAATTTGTTTGAGTTAATTTTATATTTGGCTACTATACTTAAGTTGTTTATCAGGTTTAGGAGTTCTCTGGTGGAATTTTTAGGGTCACTTATATATATTATCATATCATCAGCAAATAGTGATATTTTGATTTCTTCCTTTCCAATTTGTATCCCCTTGATCTCTTTTTGTTGTGTAATTGCTCTGGCTAGGACTTCAAGTGCTATATCGGGTAGGTAGGGAGAAAGTTGGCAGCCTTGTATAGTCCCTGATTTTAGTGGGATTAATTCAAGTTTCTCTCCGTTTATTTTGATGTTGGCTACTGGTTTGCTGTATATTGCTTTTATTATATTTAGGTATGGGCCTTGAAATCCTGATCTTTCCATGACTTTTATCATGAAGTGGTATTGGATTTTGTCAAATGCTTTCGCAGCATCTAATGAAATGATCATGTGGTTTTTGTCTTTGAGTTTTTTTTCAATATAGAGGATTATGTTGATAGATTTCCTTACATTAAACCATCCCTGCATCCCTGAGATGAAGTCTACTTTGTCATGATGGATAATTGTTTTGATGTGTTATTGGATTTGGTTAGCAAGAATTTTATGGAGTATTTTTGCATCGGTATTCATAAGGGAATTTGGTCTGAAGTTTTCCTTCTATATTGAATCTTTGTGTGGTTTAGGTATCAGAGTAATTGTAGCTTCATAGAATGAATTGGGTAGAGTACCTTCTGTTTCTATTTTATGAAATAGTTTGAGAAGAATTAGAATTATGTCTTCTTTGAAGGTCTGATAAAACTCTGCACTAAACCCATCTGGTCCTGGCCTCTTTTTGTTGTTGTTGTTGTTGTTGTTGTTGTTGTTGTTGTTGTTTGGAGATTATTAATGACTGCTTCTAATTTTTTAGAGGAAATGGGGTTCTTTAGATCATTAATCTGATCCTGATTTAGCTTTGGTACCTGGTATTTTTCTAGGAAGTTGTCCATTTCATCCAGGTTTTCCAGTTTTGTTGAGTATAACTTTTGTAGTAGGATCTGGTGTTGTTTTGGATTTCCTCAGGTTCTGTTGTTATGTCTCCTTTTTCATTTTTGATTTTGTTAATTAGGATATTGTCCCTGTGCCCTCTAGTTAGTTTGGCTAAGGGTTTATCTATATTCTTAATTTTCTCAAAGAATCAGCTCCTAGTTTGGTTGATTCTTTGAATAAATAGTACTTTTTGTTTCTACTTGGTTGATTTCAGCTCTAAGTTTGATTACTTCCTGCCTTCTACTCCTCTTGGGTGAATTTGCTTTTGTGAAACTACAAAGTGTTTTCCCCTGAAATGTAAAGCCCCTAAATGCTCCCTCAAGCCTGTTTCCCTGATCTATAAGAATACAGCCAGTAAGAAGCTCTTTGTTCTCTAAAGCTAGCAAGAAGCCTTTTGCTCCTCTACCTTAAATGACCCAGCCTGCCTATCTGTCAGAGACCCAGAGATAACTACAAGGACAGGCCATAGCTTATTCTCTCTCCTTGTTCCTTCACCAATGACACCCCTCTTCCAGAAGAGCTGTAGCCCAACTCTCCTCCCAACTCCTCCTAACTCCTCCCAACTTCATTAAAAGCTCCCTATTATTACCCCTCAGGGAACTCCCCAGCTCTTCCAGGAAAAAGGAATTCCTCCTCAGCTGGCTGATAATAAACCCTCCTGCATTTTGCATCAAGGGGTTTCTCTCCAGTCTTTGGGGGCAACTCATCTTGGGACAGGAGTGACCCCATTTTCGTGGGTCTTACATTTTTAGAGCTTTTAGGTGTGCTGTCAGGCTGCTAGTGTATGCTCTCTCAAGTTTTTTCTTTGGAGGCACTCAGGGCTATGAATTTTCCTCTTAGGACTGCTTTCTTTGTGTCCCATAAGTGTGGGTATGTTGTGGCTTCATTTTCATCAAACTCTAAAAAGTCTTTAATTTCTTTCTTTATTTCTTCCTTGAACAAGCTATCATTGAGGGGAGTGTTGTTCAGCTTCTAAGTCAACTTTGGCTTTCTATTATTTATGTTGTTATTGAAGATCATCCTTAGTCCATGGTGATCTGATAAGATACATGGAATAATTTCAATATTTTTGTATCTGTTGAGGCCTGTTTCATGACCAATCATATGGTCAATTTTGGAGGAGTTACCATGAGGTGCTGAGAGGAAGGTATATCCTTTTGTTTTAAGATAAAATGTTCTGTAGATATCTGTTAAATCCATTTGCTTCATACACTTGTTAGTTTCCATGTATCTCTGTTTAGTGTTTGTTTCCAGGATCTTTCCATCGATGAGAGTGGGGTGTTGAAGTCTACCACTATTATTGTGTGAGATGCAATGTGTGCTTTGAGCTTTACTAATGTTTCTTTAATGAATGCGGCTGTCCTTGCATTTGGAGCACTGCTATTTAGAATTGTGAGTTCATCTTGGTAGATTTTACCTTTGATGAGTATGAAGTGCCCCTCCTTGTCTTTTTTGATAACTATGGGTTGGAAGTCTAATTTATTTGATATTAGAATGGCTAATCCAGGTTGTTTCTTCAGACCATTTGCTTGGAAAATCGTTTTTCAGCCTTTCACTCTGAGGTAGTGTCTGTCTTTTTCCCTAAGGTGGGTTTCCTGTAAGCAGCAAAATGTTGGGTCCTATATTGGGTCCCAGCTCGCTCAGAGACCAGTCTGCACAGGTCAGCTCACGAACCGCAAAGGGGGAGTGAACAAATGGCTGAACAGCACACCTTTTGGGACAGACCCAGCTTTGGGCTCTAGACATCTGGGCACCCTCCCTGCCTGAGGGGAGTTTTCCGCCTGGGAGGGCTTTTCCTGCCTGAACTTGTGAGAGAGCCATCTTGGTTCCCCAGTCACTCAGAGACCAGTCTGTGCAGGTCAGCTCATGGACCGCAAAGGGTGAGTGAGCAAACGGCTGAGCAGCACACGTTTTGGGAGAGACCCAGCTTTGGGCTCTAGACATCTGAGCACCCTCCCCAGCTGAGGAGAGTTTTCTGCCTGGGAGGGCTTTACCTGCCTGAACTTGTGAGAGAGCCTTCTTGGGTTCCAGGACGTTCAGACTGAGTCTGCGCAGGTCAGCTCACGAACTGCAAAGGGTGAGTGAGCAAACAGCTGAACAGCACACCTTTTGGAACAGAACCAGCTTTGGGCTCTATGCATCTAGGCTTCCTCCCCGCTTGAGGAGAGTTCTCTGCCTGGGAGGGCTTTCCCTGCTGGAACTTGTGAGAGAGCCATTTTGGTTCCCAGGTCGCTCAGAGACCAGTCTGCGCAGGTCAGCTCATGGACCAAAAAGGGTGAGTGAGCAAACTGCTGAGCAGCACGGGTATTGGGACAGACCCAGCTTTGGGCTCTAGACATCCAAGCACCCTGCCTGCCTGAGGAGAGTTCTCGGCCTGGGAGGGCTTTCCCTGCCAGAACTTGTGAGAGAGACTTCTTGGGTTCCAGGTCTCTCAGACACAGTCTGTTCAGGTCAGCTCACCAACTACAAAGGCTCCCACAGAGACCAGTATGTGAAGGTGAGTGTGCAGACTGCAGAGGCAACACATCTTCTAGGAGAGGTCCTAGGTCTTCAATTTTACCTAAGAGGCAGGTCTAAACACCAAAAATCCATGCAGCTTCCCTGCAAGAGGAGAGCTTGTCTGCTGAGACTACTCTGACCACTGAGATTCAGGAGAAAGCTAGTCTCCCTGGTCTGCTGACAGAGGCCAACAGAATCACAGGAGGAACAAGCTCCAACCAGAGACAACTATAACAACCAACTCCAGAGATTACCAGATGGTGAAAGACAAACTTAAGAATCTTAATAACAGAAACCAAGACCACTCACCTTCATCAGAACCCAACACTCTCACTTCAGCCAGTCCTGGATACCCCAACACACCCGAAAAACAAGACTCGGGTTTAAAATCATATCTCATGGTGCTAGTAGAGGACATTAAGAAGGATATTAAGAAGGACATGAATAACTCACTTAATGAAATGCAGGAGAACACTACTAAAGAGGTAAAAGTCCTTAAAGAGGAAACACAAAAATTCCTATAAAGATCTACAGGAAAACACAACCAAACAGGTAATGGAATTGAACAAAACAATCCAGGACCTAAAAAAGAAAATAGAAATAAAAAAGAAAACCCAAAGTGAGACAACTTTAGAGATAGAAACACTAGGAAAGAAATCAGGAACCATAGATGTGAGCATCAGCAACAGAATACAAGAGATGGAATAGAGAATCTCAGGTGCACAACATTCCATAGAGAACATGGGCACAACAATCAAAGAAAATGCAAAATACAAAAAGATCATAACTCAAAACATCCAGGAAATCCAGGACACAATGAGAAGACCAAACCTATGGATAGTAGGAGTAGATGAGATTGAAAATTCTCAACTTAAAGGGCCAGCAAATATCTTCAACAAAACAATAGAAGAAAACTTCCCAAACCTAAAGAAAGAGATGCCCATGAACATACAAGAAGCCTACAAAACTCCAAATAGACTGGACCAGAAAAGAAATTCGTCCAGACACATAATAATTAAAACAAAAAATGCACTAAATAAAGATAGAATATTACAAGCAGTAAGACTAAAAGGTCAAGTATCATATAAAGGCAGGCCTATTAGAATTAAACCAGACTTTTCACCTGAGAAGATGCCAGAAGATCCTGGAAAGATGTTATACAGACCCTAAGAGAACACAAATGCCAACCCAGGTTACTATATCCAGCAATACTCTCAATTAACATAGATGGAGAAATCAAAGTATTCCATGATAAGACAAAATTCACACAGTATCTTTCCACAAATCCAGCCCTTCAAAGGATAATAAAGGGAAACCACCAAAACAAGGATGGAAACTACACCCTAGAAAAAACTAAAAAGTAATCCTTCAACAATTCTAAAAGAAGACAGCCCCAAGAACAGTATCCCAACTTTAACAACAAAAATAACAGGAAGCAACAACTACTTTTCTTTAATTTCTCTTAACATCAATGGACTCAATTCCCCAAATAAAAAGATATAGCCTAATAGACTGGCTACACAAACAGGACCCAATGTTTTGCTGCTTACAGGAAACGCACCTTAGGGAAAAAGACAGACACTACCTTAGGGTGAAAGACTGGAAAACAGTTTTCCAAGCAAATAGTCCAAAGAAAAAAGCTGGAGTAGCCATTCTAATATCAGGTAAAATAGACTTTCAACCCAAAGTTATAAAAAAAGACAAGGAGGGGCACTTCATACTCATCAAAGGTAAAATCAACCAAGATAAACTTTCAATTCTGAATATCTATGCTCTGAATACAAGGGCAGCCACATTCATTAAAGAAACTGTAGTAAAGTTCAAAGCACACATTGCACCTCACACAATAATAATGGGAGACTTCAACTCCCCACTCTATGGACAGATCCTGGAAACAGAAACTAAACAGAGACACATGGACACTAACAGAAGTCATGAAACAAATGGATTTAACAGATATCTACAGAACATTTTATCCTAAAACAAAAGGATATACCTTCTTCTCAGTGTCACATGGTACCTCTTCCAAAATTGACCATATAATTGGTCACAAGACAGGCCTCCACAGATAAAAAAATACTGAAATTATCCCATGCATCCTATCTGACCACCATGGACTAAGGCTGATCTTCAATAACAACATAATGAATAGAAAGCGAACATTCTCATCTGTTTGGTTGTGTTTTCCTGTAATTCTTTAAGGGATTTTTGTGTTTCCTCTTTAGGGGCTTCTTCTTGTTTAGCAGTGTTCTACTGTAATTCGTTGAGGGATTTTTGTGCTTCCTCTTTAAGACCTTCTACCTGTTTAGCATGTTCTCCTGTATTTCTTTAAGTGACTTATTAATTTCCTTCTTAAAATCCTCTATAAGCATCATGAGATACGATTTTAAATCTGAATCTTGCTTTTCTGGTGTTTTGGGGTGTTCACTGTGGTGGGAGTGCTGGGTTCTGATGATGATGATTGGTCTTGGTTTCTGTTAGTAAGATTCTTACATTTGCCTTTCACCATCTGGTAATCTCTGGCATTAGTTCTTTTAGCTATTTCTGGCTGGAGCTTGTTCCTCCTCTGATTCTGTTAGCCTCTGTCAGTACTCCTGGAAGTCCAACTCTCTCCTGAGTCTCAGTGGTCAGAGTACTCCCTGCAGGCAAGCTCTTCTCTTGCAGAGATGGTACACAGATGTCTGGATTTCAGTTCTGCTTCCTACCTGAAGTTGAAGGCCCGGAAGTGGCCCTGTCCCAGAAGCTATGTTGCTTCTGCAGCCTGCGAGCTCTCTTTTGCAGACTGGTCTCTGAGGGACCCAGGATAAAAGATCACCTAACCTTTTGAGTTCTGGTGACTGTATTAGTCAGGGTTCTCTAGAGTCACAGAACTTATGGGAATTCTCTATATAGTAAGGGAATTTCTTGATGACTTACAGTCTGTAGTCCAACTCCCCAAAAATGGTCAGCAGCATCTATTAATGGAAGTCCAAGGATCTAGCAGTTGCTCAGTCCTACAAAGCAAGCAGGAGAAGAAGAGAGAGAGAGAGTGGATCTTCCTTCTTCCAATGTCTGTATATAGGTCTCCAGCAGAAGGTATTGCTCAGAGTAAAGGTGTGTGCCACCACTGCTGGACTGGGGACTTGCTTTGTCCCAGATGACCTTGAATTCCCTGTCTCAATCTTCTGGGATTCATAGCCACCATGCCTCAAGTTCTCCATGTCAAGATCCAGGTCAGAAATTTTTATCTCCCAACCTCCAGATTAGGATCACAGGTGAGCCATCCAGTTTTGGATGGTAGTTCATTCCAGATATAGTCAATTTGACAACCAGGAATAGGCCCTACAGTGACCAAACTCAGGTCCTCATGCTGTATGGCCAGCACTTTACTGACTGAACCATCTCACTCCCTCTAGCATTTCATGGTGCATATTACTTATATAAAGGAATGAGTCTAATTGTTCTATTTTCATACATGCACACGACATACTTTTATCATATTTACTTCTCATCCTTCTCTTACCCTCCTGTTACTCAGCCCCTTTAATCGCAGTCCTCTTTTGTAACTATCCTTCTAGTACTCCTATTTCTTTTTTGTTTTCCCATATCTCACAACTGAGAGACAAATAGACAGTACTTGGCTTTCTAAGTCTCACTTATTTTACTTAATATGGTTTCTAGTTTCATTTATTTTCCTGAAAAAAATACATGATTTTGCTCTTTGTGGTAAAATAATACTTGCATGTGTGTGTTTGTTTGTGTATTGTATTATGTATGCATGCGTGCATATAATATATGTTTTCTTTATCTTTTTTTATTCATGGACAAGAACATGTCTATCAATTGCATAAATTATATATCAATTACCTGCTCTGGTAAATGTGAATTTTGTTCAGTTCTGTATTTTCTTTTCCCAGCCAACCAATTAATTTATATCTCCCTTACAGCTCCAATATTAGACACCTCTGTGGCATTAAATGATGTATTTAAATTCTTCTCTTTTCAGTCACAAAGAGCCATAGTTTTAAATGCAGGTCTTAACAGTAACCTCCTGACCTCTTCGCTCACTTGCTCACTTACTGACTTTTGGCATTAAATGGTTATTTATATTCTACTCATTTTGAAGGCTGACAGAAGCCTTAAATACAAAATTTAACTAAATAAATCCTTGCCTTTTCTATATGTTGATTCTGTGGGAAGAAAATGAAAATGTTTACATTATCGTCCCTATGGAAATACTGTTTCCTATCAGGTGTAATGATATAGTATATCATTTCCTTTCTGTAAAGCTATTCCTTCAAGCTTCTATTGTCTTTTTATTATAGTGATAAATAAAGTCCTAAACTTGAGTGCTCCTCAACAAAGGCACCCTCTGCATCCTTGTTTTTGGCTCCTAGTAAAGGCAGGGCTCAGGCTGCTTTAGTACACAAGATAACTAGCAATACCTGAATCATTCAAGTTTTCTCCAGATTAAAAGAACAAACCTAAGACTGTTAAACATATGTCAGAAGGTCAAGGTGTCCCATTCTTACGCCATGTTGTTGGTTTTTTTTTTTGGGGGGGGGCGGGGGGGTTAGTTGGTTTGTGTCCTTTAAAAAGACAGAGTTTCTCTGTGTAGTCCTGGCTGTCTTAGAACTCACTTTGTATACCAGACTGGCCTAGAACTCAGATATTTACTTTCCTTTGCTTCCTTAATACTTAGATTGAAACTAAGGTTCAACATTAGCTCACAACTAAACACTGGGCTGTGAAATCAATTTACTGGTTCACAACTAATATTTTTTTAAGTTGAAATAGAATAAAAATACTTCATTATCCATAGGAACTCAAATATTTTTCTACTAATGTGCATGTATGTCCTGGTTATATATAAAAGAGATCTTTTATTTATTATTATGTTGGCTGCTAGAGTGAAGGCTTGGATGCTCTAATTTTACATGTTGAATGGTCTCATTTAGGCTCTATTCCTAGTTTAGAAGTTGCCTTCCTTGTCTAGTATATAACTCTCTTTCATATTAAAACTATGAGGCCTTAGTGGGTCTAATGGGGCTTCAGGCTCTGCTCTCTCTCTCTCTCTCTCTCTCTCTCTCTCTCTCTCTCTTTCCAGCATGCAGCTCCCAGGAAGGTCTCCCATTTGAGGTTTAAGGGTGTCAGTAAGGTGGATTTCCTTTATCGTATGAGCTTTATTAGAAGAGTTATTAACACCATAAAAAGACAGCAACATGAAGCATGGTGGGAACTCTGAGGAAAATTTATGCTCAGCCTGCAAAATAGGAGTACCTTTAGGTTTTAGAGGAAGGAGACTTATGCCTCCAGGTTGATGAGTAGTAGTTCATAGCACTTGCTTACAATCAGGCTGCCTCTGATTCCCCAAAGCTAGGTGAATGGCTGGTGAGGGGGTTGTCTTGCATTGCTAGAGAGGAAGGAATCATGTTAATGTGTGACTTTGAAGTTGTAGGGAGAGTGGGGAGACACATGAGAAATATGCCATTGATGGCCCTCTGGTGTCTTGGATTCTTCTGGAATCTGGGCACCTGAGGAACCTGTTCAAGGCTTTTAAATTTACAGACAATTTCTCCATGGGAGGCTTGTCATGTTTATCCCAGAAGAATTGAAAACAAAGTTGCTGCAGGTGGGCATGGCCTGATTAGTTAGCGGCTCCAAATCCTTCCCACCTGGGGTATTGGGACATCTTGTGACTCAGGGTGTCATTGAATTTCTAGGACTAGCCTTCCCTGGGGTTCCTATGAAGAAATCTCTGCTCACGTTTGGTGCCTTGCCTGTATATTGACAGCAGCTTGTTTCTTAACAAAAATATTTGTAAGCATAATAATAATAATAATAATAATAATAATAATAATAATAATAATACATTCTAGAGAAGAAATGTAGACATTGATAGGTTTCTTGCACATTTTGTGTATTATTGTAATAAAATATAAAAATCAGAATAATAGTAGACAAATGTTACAATTTGTATTTACATTCCTGTCCCTTTGGAGAAATAAATTGGGGTACATGAGAACCTCAGGTTCAGAGAGAGATTTGAGTTGTTGACTAACAGAATGGAAATAAGTCTTTTCTGTTGTTGTTGCTCTTTTTTAAAACCATTTGGCTATCATTGCTTATTTTGAATGGACACTTTAAATGTTGCAATAGGCCCAAACACAGTAAGTGGAGACCATAATTTCCTTCAATGTGACCACCAAGGTGTTTAAACCTATGTCTCTTCTAGAAATAAGCAGATGCCATCACTGAGTTGGTATGTGTCAAATTGGCTCCTTGACTGGGAAACCTTGGAATTCACTTCCTTGTCATTTCCCATGTTGACTGAAGTCAGCAATCCAAAGTACTAACTTAAAGTGCACTCATATATTACAGTATTAAAACTTTTACAGTAACCATAGCAACATGAGCTTTCTTTGCAAGTAGGGCTATGTTCTCACCAAATTGTTTAGAATTGCCAGTGCATGGTGAAAATAAGGCAGACATGACTACTTGGAATCATTATTGTTTCTAAATTATCTATAAACAGTGTTCCCCTTTATTCCCTGTACTTGGAACCAACCCTCCCCTCTACCTCACCTGCGGTGGGTCAGCTTCCAAGAAGAAAAGCAACTCCCACTCTTGTGCCAGTTCTTTTGATGTGCTTAGAGCAATTGAATAGCATTAAGGAAATAAACCTGTGGAATACCACACAATGAGCATTGCTCACAGTTAGGCATGGATTTTCTTTTGCTGGGCTCTAAGCCAGGGCACAGGTTTATGTGTGTGGGGGTTGGTGGGATGAAGTAAACACAAGGAAAAGGATTTGGCCACAAGCTGCTCAGGGCATGCACATCTATGCAAAGGGAAGCCGTGCCACTCTCCAGCACTCTTAAAAGAAATTAAAGCCTAATTTGAATCATAGGGCGTGTTTGTCAGAATGCTTACAAGTTTCCCTGATCCTCTTACTGACTGCCTCTCTGCTTCCCATATTCAGCCTTTTTCCCAGTTACAAAACAGCTACTGAAAATCAGCTTTCCTCAGATTCTTTCATTATACCCAAGAATCTCTTTGTTTTGCCTTTAATTTTTCCTCACTTTTCAAACAGAACACTTGAGATTCACTCAGCCTGTCCTTAGTATTGACATGTGCCATCCCAGATCACTTCCTTTACAATGGCAAGACTCCTAACTTTGTTTGTTTGAAGTTATGAGTTAAATCCACCAACGTAGGCTGGTATTCAGAGTCCATAGTGCCAATTTTCTTCTAGACTAGAGGAAAGACTTTTTAATGGTTGAGGGACTTGGTGCTGTTTAAATCATGTCAACTCTAACACTCTAACTTCAGTCCAATTTTCCATCTTATCTTGACTTAATGCTCTCTTGCCAACAACATTCAAAATGAGCTTTTCCTATACACTTCTATTTTCTATGCTTTGTAGCAAGCCTCTGTTTGCCTTAGTACCTGTGTGTCCCTGTGCATCCAATTCAGCTTTAAGTGGTGAGGAACAGGCTACAAGGTTTCAAGCTTCAGTATAGCCTGTTCCTTCAGACATTTTTATTTGTTTTCCTTTTTCAGTCCCAAGTCTCTTACTGTATTATTGGCCATGTGACTGGCATAACTCATGGCACTGAATATCTACAGAGAGTCACTTGGGAATCTATGGGGTTGATGGAATAGAATTCACTTGTGGAGAGTCTATACGTCTTGAGTGATATGTCCACTAGAGCATGCAGCACATAGGATATTAGATGTGAGGCAACTTAGTTTATAACTGATTATAGAAATAAAACCTGAGATATCAACATAAAGTTTTGAAAATTTTACTTAAAGAAAGACCATGAAAAACTATAATTTCTCATCTCCATAATGGTCCCTATTTCTATTTCACAGATACATAAGCAAACTGCCCAGTAAAACTGATTAGTGAGTAACAAATTAAAAGTAGAAACCTTACTCTTGCATTAATTTGAGCATATGCATTTTTGTTTTCAGAACTATTATTTAAAATCTTCCTTGATTTTGTTAATATAAAGCAAAGCTTTCAGAGATAATAAGAACAGGACACATATTCAATAGCTCCAACTTGGAAATGATGTGAACATTTTTGTACATGCTTTATTTAGCTATTTATGTTTCTTCCTTTTTTGTGAAGTTCACTGACAATGAAGAAATACAAAGTGAAACAATAACAAGAAACTATAATTTTTGCCTAATTGGTCATTTTTTTTGCTTTCTTGAGACTGAGTCTTTATTATGCAAACTCCTGCCTCTGCCTACCTGAGTACTAGGATTGAAGGTGTATGCAACCATGCCTGATACTTTTTAAAGGCGATATTTATTTGTATGAATGCTCTGTCTGCATATACACCTTAAAGTTAATAAGGAGTGTAAGATCTCATTTTAAATGGTTGTGAGCCACCATGTGATTGCTAGGAATTGAACTCAGGACCTCTGGAAAAGCAGGCAGTGCTAACCTCTGAGTCATGTGTCAAGCTCCTGGCATTTTTTTTTTTTTTTTTATGAATGATTCCTACTGTAGTGACGAGTTGCACATGGAATCTCACATGGTGTTGGGATTAGAGAGAAAAGAATCGTTCTGAATGACAGACTGCCAAAAGCAAAGGTGTGCACATTCTATGAGTGCTTTGGAAAATCTTTTGACAGTCTCCATTGAAGTTGAACATATGGCCATCTTTTGGACCTTGCAGTTCTGTCCATAGGCACATGCATATTAATTGGAAGTGTTTATCTATGTTGCCAGAAACAAACAAGCAAACATGTTCTAGAATCTTTATAGCAGCACCATTCTTAGTGGTACCTAACTGAGAAGCAAACAGATAAATGCCTATTGACACTAGGTTAGATAAAGAAGCACAGCATCTGTACACCGTGGAATACCAGCCCAAAGTGAGAAGGAACAAATGACCACTACCAGCTACAGGTAGAAGCTGCACAAATAGCACAGTGTTGAGAAAAATGAACCAAGTTAGAGCACATGGCATATGAGTGTTTCTATTTATATTGAGTTAAAACCTGAGGAAAACTAATTGATTGTGTTAAATGTCACTTCGATGACTACCTCTGTGGTGGTTAAAGAAGAGAAAATGGGTTCATAAGGGCTGTTAGTGTTTTGTACTAATTTTTATAAATACTTAGACAATTTTTTATACCACATCTTGATCATATCCATTTCCTAATTCACTCCTCTTCCTAGATTCCCTCCCCTTTCTTTTCCTCATTTTTGTTTGTTGGTTGGTTTGTTTTGTTTTGTTTTTTAAAAAAGAGATTGCCTTGCAGGAGATGTCTGGTCTCTAGGTCTCCAATTTGGGCATTAGGTATTGGTTCCACAGTTAAGTTCCTCTGATAAATGTTGTCAAGCTGTGTGCTTAATATTTTTGTAGTTTTTAATGGAGACTTTTAAAAGTCCAAATATACTTACACCAAATAATTGTACTAGTTAATAATTGTACAATAATTTCTGTGAAATAATAACAGATGTCTTCAAAAGAATTTGTATGCAGTGCTTATAATTCAAAACTCCTTCCAATAGTGAGAAATTAAATGTAATATCAGTGTCAGACAATAATGAAGTTGAATATAGTATAACAGGACATTACAGCCCTAAAAATCATTGTTATGAATACCACATAATGACACATTTTAATGTAATGTGCAAAATCACAGTGCTAAACATATACAGAGAGAAACACAATGGAAATAAAAATAAAGCAACAGCAAGAAAACATTTGAAACTGATATATTTCATTAAGAAATGATATAATTTCCTAAAAATGCATTATTTGGTAATGATGGTTTATTGGGTGGCTTTATTGCCTTCTTTAAATTTTGTTTACATTCTAAATTATACATGATGATTAATTATTTAATGAATATATATATATATATATATATATATATATATATATATATATATATATCAAACAAGATCCTCCAGTATCAACTTACATTTTTTTCAAAGCTAATGAGGGCACAGAAATCAAAGAAGGAAACTCCATTCATGTAGCCTTGGCATTTAAGGCAATTCTCTTGTTCTCCTTGCTCTGCCTCTCCTTTCTCACTCTTTTTGCTCTCAGGCATGCTGATTAGAGAAATATATGAAGCCCATGAAGACCCTCACAAATTTTAAAGGGAAATAGAAAGTGAATTGATATCCATTTTGAACAGTGATTGTGGGCTGACTGTAGGAGATCAGAAATGTGGGAGGCAGAAAGCTAGATGAGAGTGTATGTTATTCCCCCCACTCTTTAGGTTCATGAAGAAATTACTGTGCACAATTTTATAGAAAGCTCAGCTGTAACAATCCTCAACTCTCGTTCACACAATTCCAAAGCTTGATAGTATCAGTGGAGGACAAACACTGAGTTCTTTATCTCCATGAAAGAAATGTCTTCTTAAAAAGAAAAAAAATAAGGCTGCTATGAACATGGTAGAGTATGTGTCCTTATTACCAGTTGGAACATCTTCTGGGTTACAGAGACAAAGTTTGGAGCTAAGAGGAAAGGATGGACTATCCAGAGACCACCCCACCTGAGGATCCATCCCATAATTAGCCACCAAACCCAGACACTATTGCATATGCCAGCAAGATTTTGCTGAAAGGACCCTGATATAGCTATCTCGAGTGAGGCTATGCCAGTACCTGGCAAATACAGAAGTAGATGCTCAGAGTCATCTATAGGATGGAACAGAGGGCCCCCAATGAAGGAGCTAGAGAAAATACCCAAGGAGCTGAAGGGATCTGCAACCCTATGGATGGAACAACAATATGAATGAACTAACCAGTACCCCCAGAGCTCGTGTCTCTAGCTGCATACGTAGCAGAAGATGGCCTAGTTGGCCATCATTGGGAAGAGAGGCCCCTTGGTCTTGCAAACTTGATATGCCCCAATACAGGGGAAAGCCAGGGCTAAGAAGTGGGAGTGGGTGGGTAGGGCAGTAGGGTGGGGAGAGGGTATAGGGTATTTTCAGGATAGCACTTAAAATATAAATAAAGAAAATATCTAATAAAAAAAGAAAAAAATGTATATAAGTGTTTACCTACATGACCTCAGAGTTGAACCCCAGAAGGTGTTGGATCCCCTGGAGCTTGAGTTACAGACAGTTGTAAGCTATCTGTGAGTTCTGGGAATCAAACTTGAGTGCTCTGAAAGGACAGCAAATATTCTTTTTTTTTTTTTCTCTTTATTAGATATTTTCTTCATTTACATTTCACATGTTATCCAGCAGCAAATATTCTTAACCATTGAGCCATCACTCCACACCCATAGGAAATGTCTTAATCTATTTTACATTTTTAATAGCTATCTTGGCACTGGAGTGTAACATTTCCTAAAGTAGGCAGCCATTATTTTATCAGTTGATCTATATTATATGTGAAACATTCTATAAACAACTATAGCACAGAGAGATTATTTTAGTTCCAGAAACTCATACACCATCTTTAATATCAGTTTAGAGAAGTGGGTATCATTCTTAAGGGAGCAGTCATTTGTTCTGTGGTCAAAGGGACATCACACACAATTTACTTCAAAGCATTCAGGTCACAGTCCTTTTGTCAAGTACAGAATCTTAGCCAAAACTGTCATAAAAATCCTAGACTAGCTCTATTCAAATGTCCCATGTTTGTGATTATGCTCAATACCAACACTAAGTATTAAGTATTCTAGAAAAGTGATACTTTTGTAAATTGTACCTCAAGAACTGGATAACTCTCTATTGTGTGGGAGTTAAGAAAATCTAAACACAAGGTTGATACTACCTGTGTAGCATACTACTTCTGTAATATACTACATACTACATATGAAGCAATGAGGGCCTAGAAACTCCCAAATGAGGACACTTATCTATAATTGTCTGTAAGAGGGAGGCTGAATCCTGTAGCAGAAGCAATCATCTCATGGGAACAAGATTGCTCCCCTCAAGGGACAGCAATGGCAATACATTTTTCAGGTTACCTTTCAGAGCCAGAACTGACATAATAGTCGATCACACTATGACTTGACAAAAACTGCCTAATTATGTCTACTTCCTGTGCTCCTGATCGAATTCTTTCTCTACTTGCATATATGACACCTGCATCAGTATCTCAAAGACAAACTTGGGGGTCATTCTTTTTTTGTTGTTGTTTTTTTTGAGACAGGGTTTCTCTGTGTAGCCCTGGCTGTCCTGGAACTCACTTTGTAGACCAGGCTAGCCTTGAACTCAGAAATCCGTCTGCCTCTGCCTCCTGAGTGCTGGGATTGAAGGTGTGCACCACCACGCCTGGCATCATTCAGTTCTTTATCTCTTCATATTTATTTCCTTTCCACTATTATGCATCTTGTAAAATTGGTTTATTGAGTCAGATGCCTGAGCTTAGCTGTTGGTACCAAAGAGTCTGATATGTTGACCTGAAACTCCAGTTTACATCTCACAAGCCACAGCAAGGAGCTGGTTACATCACTGAAACTGAGGTCTTTGCAGCTGTGAGACACAAGAGCCACTGGTCTAGCATCAATGGGGTAGAGTGCTCAATGGTCTGTCTATTTCTATTTTATTCCAAATTCAACCAACATAACACAGATAAAGATTCTGGTTATTGAAGTTTGGATAAAGCAATTAGCTCAGAATTTTGCCTTGCAACTCAATGCCACACAGCTAAAGCTTAACACTGGTAATATATGAATGACTTCCATTTCCATGCTAGTGCCCAAGGACAGAGCCTCTGGAACAGATGTTATGTTAGAAAGTGACCCAAAGTCCTCATCCATTAGACTTTGATTCTAGTCAGCCTCACTTGTAGCTTATCTCAGTCATTTTAGGGTTATGGATCTACTTCAGCACTGTGAAAGCTATAGCAATGGTGTGGCCTCAGCAAGTGACACAAGTTTGTTGTATTGATGGTATAAGGGACTGGAACTAAGCCAAATCATATAGTACCAGACTATAATCCAATGACTCAAGGCAAGGTATCTTAGCGTGCTACACACCAGAGATATATTTCCAGTACTACCCTTTTTAAGTGGTTTCCTTAGTCCCAATGAACCCACTAAGTGGGGAATTGGGACAAAGCTGGTTGTCCTCTAGTGCTGAAATTGTGACAACACAGCAATGGAACACTTGTAAGAAGGGTGAACACAGAGTAGCACTTGTTTGGGGAATGGTAGATATGACACCAGCCTTAGAGTCTATCTACTTAGATATTTTTTTTCCTGAAAAGAGAGTTACCAACAAATCCAGATTGTGAAGACTGAAAGTAATAAATACCCAATTCTGTAGTGTCCAGATGATCAAGCATTTAGAGCTTCCAATAAAGCTAAGGGTCAGAGTAAAAATCTAGAAGCTGACCCATTCATAACTAGCTCTAGTGAACATGGAATTTTATACAGCTGTTTTACAGCAATTTATAGTTTCAAGAAAATGGGTCCGTCTTTGAACACAGAAACTTAGCAAAGAGATGGAAGCAATTTTTATATGTTAACCAAAATAACTAATCCAACTACTATTGACAGCAGTATGAAGTCTTCTTAAAAATCTAAAACTGGGCTTACCCTATGGCATACTACAGCACTCTTGGGAATATAATTCAAGATATACATGGGAATATACTTGTCAGTAAGACAATATATCACTCTGATAATTGTGCATCATTGTTTATGTACAGCACCGTTTCCAATACCTAAAGGTTGGAACTGACATGGCTGTCTATCAACAGAGGCATGGTCAAAGAAAACGTGGTATACAGGAGCTTTTCTTTTCAGCCACAAAGAAGAATGAGTAATAGGTGTGCTATTTGTAGAAAAATGGGTTCAACTAGATGTAATCATATTAAGGTAATTCATTACAAATAAGCACATGGTTTCTTGACATTTGGGTCCTAGGGTTTATAAAGATACATAAAATCTTGAACATACATGTGACACAGAAGCAGCAGCAAAGCACTCCAGGGGAACAGAGTGGATTAATGGGAGTAAGAGAAGTGTAGTGAATCAGTGGGGGACTACCCAGAATGCTTTTCATACTTGGATAAAATATGTTGCATAAGATACGCAAAACCATATAATAAAAGAAACATCAAAATAAAACATAAGGAACACATCAAAATGCACTGATAGATTAAATCATTTAGGCACAAAGTGTTGTAGGAAATATTAATAGTATATCAGATTCCTGCGCTATGCCCAGCACTGGCAGGCCACATGGCACCAGTGGGGTGTTCTCATCTCATCTCGACACACTCTCTGGCCTGGTCTCCAATCTCTCCATCCAGCTCAATAAGTTCCCATTTTCAAGTCATTACCATGCCAGCCCCATGCTTCAAAACCCCCACAGCCTTTTGTAGTGCACATCAGGTAAACCCACACTTTGCTACCAAAGAAGACCAAAAACAAAGAAGACCAAAAGAGAGGGCAGAGAAAGAATAAGATGATAATAAAACTAGAAAAAAGCTAAAAATGGTTGTAATAAGGACATTTTATTGATAATGATGCTAAATGTAAATGGATTAAAAATTTCAATTTAAAAGACTAGAAGTAACTGAACTGATATCGAGCAAGGCTTATTAAATAAAGTTCCAGGACTGTGCATGTGCATGCATGAATGTGTGTGTGTATGTGTGGTAGAGGGCGGTGCCTGTGTATTCCAGCCATACATTGCTTATAAAAAAATGTTCCCTTTTAAGAGTTAGAAACATTATATCTTTACAACCAAGCTAAAGACAAAAAACCATAGTAAATTAAAGCCATAAATAATAAAAATTATTATATAAAATATAAATATATTGAATATCACATTCCACCTTTTAAATACTTTATTAATATTTTAAATGTTCTATTTAAAACCTACAATATAATTATGAAGGGACACTTCACTTTAAATATAATAATATAGATAACATTTACAGTTTCCCTAGAGTTGATATAAATGTACAAAAACAGTTTTATGGACATGTATATGTACAACAAGTCCAATTATTTCAGACTTTAGTATGACATTTTATAAAAGAAACCTCTTTCTCAATAAGAATTTGAATAGGAACAGAATCACCGCATAAGATTATACAGAATTAGGATTCTTTTCACTATAAGAAAGTTTCTTTGTTTCTAAGGACATGCATGACCTGGAACTGAAGGAACAGAGTAAGATACTTCATACAAATAGAATCCAGCCAAAAACAAATATGCTATACTTACATCAGATAAAATAGACAAAATGAAATATGTTATGAAAGTAAAAAGAAAAAAACCAAGCAAAGTAAAAGTAAAAAAATGTAAAGAAGAATAAGGAAGACCTTTTATGATGATAAAGGTCTCAGTTCAATAAGAGGTAGTAATTCTAAATATGAATGCATATTTATACACATACATATATACATACGCACACAGATAATGTATATACACTGTATCACAGCATCCAGATTTATACTGAAAATGTTTATGACATAAAAGAAGAGGTAGATTTCAATACAGTATTTGGAGACTTACACACCTTGCTTTCAGCAATGGAAAGGATCTTCCAGTCATCAATAGAATACTATTAAACTTTTAAAAGAATGAAATCTTGCCACTGGGGACAGAGTGAATAGAACTACAGGATATTAAGTAATGTGAGACAAGGTGGGTAATCTATGTGACTCTAAGTGGGATCAGAAGATAGTTGATCCATTGCCAGAAGCTCAAAGAGTAAATATAGGAGAGAGATGGAAAAAGGTAGAACAATGTATAGTAAGTTACATTTAGATAGAAACAGGAATTTTGAAGGTTTTATCACCATAAAAGACTGAGTACAGATCCCTCTCTGAACGCAGTGGATAGGGCCGCCAGCGCAAGCTCCAAACCCCAGGACATTAGGCACACTTCGGGGTTAAAGGTGAGTGGAGCGCACCAGGGGCCTTGAAATCGCAGAGGGTCCAGCGGCCAGCTGCAGCAGCAGCTGGAACAGAGGACCTCAGTCCAACCAGAGGCTGGGACCCCTCCCAGCCAGCTA
>LR753359.1:1318786-1334541 GCA_902729485.2 Mus minutoides | reverse complement strand
TAGGAGCTAGAGAAAGTACCCAAGGAGCGGAAGGGGTCTTCAACCCTCTAGGTGTAAGAACAACATGAACTAACTAGTTCCCCCTGCGCTCATGTCTCTAGCTGCATATATGGAAGAAGATGGCCTAGTTGGCCATCATTGGGAGGAGAGGCCCTTTGGTTATACAGACTCTATATGCCCCAGAACAAGGGAATGCCAGGGCCATTATGCGGGAGGGGGTGGGTGGGGGAGCAGGGCGGGGACGCGGGAGGGTAAGGGAAAATTTCTGGATAACATGTGAAATGTAAAGGAAGAAAATATCTAATAAAGAGAGAAAAAAAAAGACTGAGTACAGATAATGATAATATACTGTATATACTAGAAAAGAGTATTTTGAATATTTCTACTATAAAGAAATGATAAGTGGTTGGGGGATGGATATATTTAACATGATTTAAACATTATGCATTGAAACATGCATGTATTGAAGCAACACATTTGGATGTAAAATTTTTCACTTTGATAAATCAGCTATTGAGTTTAATTTAAAGAAAAGAAACTCAACATGAAACTATATATTTTTTTTTCTTTTAGACAAGGGTTAACTTGAAGTTTTTCTGTATGGTTGTTGAAAGCATTATTCCCCTAATTCAAGCCATGTTCCGCAATCATTCTTTGAACCTGGCATGCCAAGGGGAAAATTACAAAGAAAGGCTACCCCCAGCAAACAAGTCTTCTCCAATCTTCCTTTGTACATTCACTGATGGCTGGAGATGATACCGCTCACCATATTTGGATCCTTCTCCTCAGGCCACTGGGTGGGTCTTGTTCCCATCTCTAACACCTGGATTTTTCATACATAGTGATCATTGGCACTCTGAAGCACTTACACTGAGGTTCTTGTTATCCTCTCCATGTAGTCTGTCCTTTGAAGTGGCAGGGATCGTGGATGCTTATTAAAGCAGACATGACACCAGCCCTGCCATCAAGTGGACTTAAGTATATTATATCTATGTCTGTCAACCAGGACTCCCTGTTAACCAGCAAATCTGAACATCAAAGCATACTGAGAAAAACTCCATGTTCTTTGTGTAACCTTAAGCCACTTAAGAAAAAAAACAAACAAACAAAAAAAAAACTTAAGTCTTAAGTGGTTCTCAACCTGTGAGTCTTGACCTCTCAGGTACATCAGATATCCTGCATATCATATATTCTGTATATCAAATACTTGCATTACAATTGATAACAGTAGTGAAATTACAATTATGAAGTAGCAACAAAAACAATTTTGTGGTTGGGAGGTCACCACAATATATTGCATTTTATTAAATGGTCTCAGCATTAGGAAAGTTGAGAATCACTGCTAAGGGCTTTTAGAATTATCTGAGAGAAACCTTACTATATTCTTCATGGCTTTCACATTCATTATAGATTTTTAACAGTCAAAACCTTATCAAATTTTTAACCACCAAAGGCCATACTCCATTGATTGATTAAAGAAATTGTCAGGGAACAACAAAAATATTAGATGCATAAATCTTGCTGCAGGTACAAGTGAATAAGAGCTCTTTGGAGGAGGCAAAAATCTCAATCTCAATTTTAATATTATTCTCTCTCCACCCTCATTCATTCATTTCTATTTCTATTTATTTTATTCATTTCTGTATCTATATATCTATAAACCATCTGCTTCTACTTATTTTACTCTAATAGAAGAGAAAGTGGGAAAGAACCTCGAACACATTGGCACAGAGGAAAATTTCCTGAACACAACACCAATAGCTCAGCCTCTAAGATCAACAATTGACAAATGGGACCTCATGAAACTGAAAAGCTTCTGTAAGGCAAAGAACACTGTCAATAGGACAAAATGGTAACCTACAGATTGGGAAAAGACCTCTACCAACCCTACATCTGATAGACTGCTAACATCCAATATATACAAAAAACTCAAGAAGTTAGACTCCATAACCCTATTAAAAAATGGGATACAGAGCTAAACAAAGAATTCTCAACTGAGGAAAACTGAATGGCTGAGAAGCACTTAAAGAAACATTCAACATCCTTAGTCATCAGGGAAATGCAAATCAAAAAGACTCTGAGATTCCACCTTACACCAATCAGAATGGCTAAGATCAAAAACTCTGGTGACAGCAGATGCTGGCAAGGATGTGGAGAAAGGGTAACACTTCTCCATTGCTGTTGGGGTTACAAATTGCTATAACCTCTTTGGAAATCAATCTGGAGGTTCCTCAGAAAATTGGAAATACTTCTACCTGAAGACCCAGCTATACCACTACAAGGCATATACCCAAAAGATGCTCTAATACATAACAAGGACACATGCTCCACTATGTTCATAGCAGCCTTATTAATAATAGCCAGAAACTGGAAACAACCCAGATATCCCTCAACAGAAGAATGGATGTAGAAAATAGGGTACATTTACACAATAAAATATTACTAGGCTATTAAAAATGACAATTTCATGAATTTTGTAGGCAAATGGATGGAACTAGAAAAAATATCATCCTGAGTGAGGTAACCCAGACCCAAAAGGACATACATGGTATGTACTCACAAATAAGTGGGATATTAGCTCAGAAACTCAGAACACTCATGATATAACTCACGGAAAATATGAAGCTGGACAAGGAGGAGGGCCAAAGTGTGGATGTGTCAAATCCACTTAGAAGGCAGAACAAATAATCACAGGAGGCAGAGGGAGGGAGAAAAGGACCTGGATGGGAGAGGGAATTGGGGAATGGGGGCCAGGACCAGGTATGGGAAAAAACAAGAGAGATATCTAGAGGGCTAGGAGAATGAATAATAATAAGTAGCAGTAGGGGTTGAGGAACAGGAGGAACCACTAGCAAGTCCCAGATGCCAGGGATGTGAGAGGCTCCCAGAATCCAATAGGGATGACATTAGCCAAAATACCCAACAAAGGGGAGATAGAACCTGAAGAGATCACCTGTAGTAGGTAGACATGGCCCCCAGTGGAAGGAAGGGGCCACCCACCCATCTCAAAAATTTTAACCTAGATTTATTCCTTTCTGAAGGAAATGCAGGGATAATAAATGGAGCAGAAACTGAAGGAAAGGCCATCCGGAGATCACACTACTTAGGGATCCATTCCATGTGTAGACACTAAAACACCCGGACACTATTGCTGATGCCAAGAAGCACCTGCAGACAGGACCCTGGTATTGCTGTCCTCTGAGAGGTTCTGGCAGCACTTGACTAAGACAGATGCAGATACTCACAGTCTACAATTGGTCTGAGACCAGAGTCCCCAATGGAAGAGTTAGGGGAAGGACTGGAGGAGCTGAAGGGTATTGCAACCCCATAAGAACAACAGTATCAACTAACCAGACCTCACAGAGCTCACAGAGACTAAACCACCAACCAAAGAGTATACCTGGGTGGGTCCATGGCTTTTGCTACATTTGTAGTAGAGGACTGCCTTATCTGGCATCAATGGGAGGGGAGGTGCTTGCTCCTGTGGAGACTTGTTGCCTCAGCAAAGGGGGATGCTAGAGGAGTGAGGCAGGAGTGAATCAATGGGTAGGGTAGCACCCCCATAGAGGCACAGAGGTAGGAGAATGGGGTGGGGGTTTTGCAGAGGAAAGACCTGGAAGGAGGGGCAAAATTTAAAATATAAATGAGTAAAATAATTAATAATAAAAAGTATGTCTAAAATATCACTTCACTTCAACAGTGTTAGCCATAATTCTTTATTACCTAAAGCATAGTCTATATTAAATTTTCTCTAGTAGTCTTAATAATATCTTTTATATGGCACATGAGATGAGAACCTAAAACAAGTCATTTAATTGTATGTCTCCTCTAATTTGTGATACCACATCCTACATTTCATAACATAACATATATACTTTTCTCAAGCTAGCAGTATATGAATATATTATTGTACACTTTCACAACAACTGAGGGCTCTTTTGAATCGATATATCATGTTTTATTCACTCCTTATGGTGGTAGTAGATATATTTGAGTTATTCCTAATATTTGGCTATTCAGAATATCCCAGTAATAGTTATCCTGGTGCAGTCTTCTTATATTTTTCCAGGTTTTTTAATTCCTGTAGTTAGGGTGGCTAATGCTTTATATGCATATACATTTTGCTTTATGATCAAGGGATTCTGGTACTTTGATTATATACTTCAACTTGATCTCAACTCTAGTGCTGTTTTATAAAGAATGATGTCAACTGATACTTTTCTGCCTTGTCCCCCGTTTCAGTTTGCTTTCTGTGGTTTCCTTTTATTAGAAACAATGACTAGCTTTAAAATCTTAAGACCTTTCTTTTTAGATAAGTAAGCTAAACTAGTTTTCAGAACCTGAAAACTATAGAGAACCAAATTCTAGATTCATGTATAATGCAGATTATTAGCACTGTTGAATTACATGTATTATCTATTCTATTGGAAATTTCTATAACCCTAATACCTAAAATTATTGTTTATATTTTTTAATCTATAAACAGCAGCCCCAATGGGGTCTCTTACAACTAAACTAATTGTTCCTGGGAAATCTGTAAGAATAATAATAATTTCTATTTTGCAGTTCTGATTGAAATTGAAATTGTCCAGCAAATTTAGGGGAAAAAAAGGTGCTCAATTGTCTACTGTATAAAGTATATTGATGTTTGACAGCAAAGTGCTCAAATGTCATCACAGTCCAGGGAGCTTTAAATGCAGGAATGGAAGCATATGGGCAGACAGTAGTAGCCATTAAGATATTTAGCAAGTCCAAACATCCAAGAATAGCAATATGCATGTCAAAATCTTTATGTCAGTGTTTTTTCAAGTAACATCTGTAGTTTTCCCAGGGCTATGATAGCCTGTGCCAAGTCACAGTTAAATAGACTAGATAATAAATACATAGATGAACAAGGGAACCTTGTTATGACCAATGGTTACAAAGTATTTATTGTGAGATTTTCAGCCAATGGTGATGATTTTGGGCATAGGGGACAGAGACATTTCTAAGTTTGCCCTCAGCCAGAAAATGGTCTATTGTTTCTTTTTTTAGACTCATTCTTCTTAGAAGGCACATTGAAATGCTTGTTAGAGAATGAATGTGTACCATTTGTAAGTTAAATGTGAATTTAAGGTCAGAGTGATATGGAGTTAATTAACTTCCTAGGCTTGGCAGCTCTGTGAGATTGTCCACAATTTAACCACTCTCATTGCTCAAATGGAGATACTGAGGGAGAAGTGTCTAAGTCTAAAAGGCAAAGCTTAGCATCACATGTTGCTTTGGTTTGGTAAAATCAAGATGACATTGAGTGGGCTTACTTCAACTTTTCCCTTACAACTCCCACAGACATGATAACCTGTAGAAATAATTTTAATCATAGGCACAGTTTGGAGGGGTTGAGTGGGCACTTCTCTGCCAACTCATAGAATTGTTTAAGTAGATCAGTTTCATCATCCCATGGGAACCAAGGTGTCCCCATTATAAATGTGATACTACAAAACTTGCCCCAGTTGTCCATGTGTATACTCTTCATGTGATCATACATAACATAGTATCCTTCTCTCCTGACCTATGACTATATATAACTAATGAATACTTTCATTTGTTTATTTCCCAGGTTTCATGACTTTGATTATCCTCATTAGCCTACGTGAAATGTTTTGGAGGAAGTATCTGAGTTTTTGAGGCGTGGTGAAGAGGAATGAAAGGTTGTGTTGGTAAATGCATTCAAAACCTTTGAGCTTATATAATTTCATTTACAAAGTGAGGCTAACAATGCTTCCTCCAAAGGTTGCTTAGAACATTTACATAAACCATACATGTCACTCATTCCAGCTTCTGACATGAAGAGTTCAAAGAATAATAGGTATTACCAGTTAAGAAAAAAATATTTTATAAACTATGAAATCCATCAATTTCTTTTTATTCTTGTTCCTCTCCAGGAATATCTTTTCTAGGGGAAATCAGCCAATTAAGATTAAGTAAGTCTCTTTCTACTTCACAATGCTTCTCTTTTATCTAATAAGTGAGAATATGCTACCTAAAGTAGCACCACTGTGGTACAGATGCTCCTACTAGTGGCACTAAAGTCTCCAGAGGATGCTACAAACTGTTGAAGTCAAGCATTTGGCTGGCCCTGACACATTTCTTAGGCTGTTATGACTAGCTGGCTCCATGAAGTTTGTCTGATTACTTACATGTTTTGGTTTTCTTCTAACTGCTTCTCTTATATATTGTATACTCTTATTAACGAGGAAAAATACATGCAGTATTCAGTATGCATTGCACTAAAAACCATCCCTGTGATGCTCTCTGTAAGAGTCCACATGCCATAGATCCATGTTATTATGAAGTTGGTGTGTACACTCTCTCTTATCAGAAGAGAAGTGTAGTGCAGTAGAAAGAGGCCCAGTCAGGTGTGACCAACTTATAAAATATCGCTTAACATCTGGGAACTTTTTTTGGTCTCCTGCTAAATAAACTGCTGTGCAGAACAGTGAACAAATACTCTTCATACTTCTAACAGGCTGTGAACAGCAGATTCAGCTAAAGATTTTGAGCCTTGCACAACTGGTGTCCAGATTTGCTTTGCCATTGAGCTCAGTACCCAGATAAGCTCTGCTTGAGGGTAAGATTGTTAAGCTTCCATGCATCTAGTTGCCTCCATTTTCCTAAGGTTTGATAGCATAGTCAATCGTCCAGTAATTGTGCAATTTACTTCTTTAAAATGATTGAACATCTGATCACATTTCATTATTTCTAATGTACCATCATCTCTGGCCTGGATGATTTCATTTGCACATTACATAATTTCTGTAGCTTCCATTTTGTCTGCCCTATTCCAACCATCAGCTCTCAGTGCATTAGCCTTGATGATACTTTGGAAATTTGTCTTATTATGTCATTCTTCTGTTGAAAATTCTCAGTGTGTCCTACTCTACTTAAAAGCAATGTTCAGTTCCTCACTATGGCAGTCTAAATATGTTCCCCAAGGACTTCTTCACACATCCTATGAAGACACTTTGACTTCTTTTAGAGATTTTCTTTGAAAATTCTACCTTCATTCTGAGGCTGGATTTTGGTGTAGATGTTGCTTCTCTTGATTCACTTTAAAATAGCTTCCCCAATATGCATCTTATTACTCTCTATTGCTCCTATACAGCTTTGTTTTATCATGGCATCTACTATGATTTTCTTTCCCTACTCTGCCTAGCACATGGAAGTAGGAGCTTTCCTTTACTCACTGAGGTAATTACATCCTCTAGAATAGTACCTGGACACTAAGGATGTTTGAAAAAAGCATCTATAATAATTATTTCATATTTATGTAGAGTTGTATAATTCATATAAGTTTACATATACATATATTACATGAAGTTACCTCAGTTGGGGTGCTAATATTCCCACAAGAGCCATATCCTAGCTAACAATACCCTAGTAGCAAGCATTAGAAACTCCCTTGAAGTTGTTGGTTAGGGGAATCCGAATGACTGCTAAAACAAAATGGGCTATTGTTATTGACCTTTCTTGCCTTGCAGAAGCTGAAAGGAAGTCCCTGTTGTATAAAAATTTGGACATGTGGTTCAGAAGTTTGGAGTTGGGATTGACCAGAAAGTTTCCTCTCTGGGACTAGCTTGCACAGGAAGTGCTATGGAAGATGCTAAGAGAGGAAAATAATTGTTAATTCTGTCCCAGCTGTGACAATTCTGAAGCACAATAATGACCACCACAGCAAGATTTCCCTAAAGATACATTTACATCTGTAAGGAATCAACATCTGTCTGATTGGACTTGAGAACCACTCAACAGTAGTGAAATCACAACTGGTACTGGAAACCTAGCCAACTACCAATGGCTAGAGAGGCCATAGATAGAGAGGAGAACTTATTACTGTCATGTTCCTAAACCAAAATATTTTATGTTTTCTAAATACTTATCTTCTTAACCACACATACATACAGATCTCAGTCGTCATCATAGAAACTTTTTAGTTTATTTATTTGCTTATTTGTTTATTTATTTTTGTAGCACAGAGACCACTATGAAAAACCAAAACTTGTTAAAATACAGAGAACACCTGACCATGGTGGCACAGTCACAGTTCATACATCTGCAATATGCATCCTGTACCTAAGGCCTGGGGAACATTGCAAAAGTTAGGGGTGAAAAGATCAGAAAGTCTGATGGGAGATTATACCTTTTCATTATGACTACAAAGCTATACCCTTGAAGTCACAATAACATTGCTGCCTAAGAAGACCTGAGCAATTCTAGAAACAGTTAGCATTTCAAAGTAGACAGAAGAAATTTCATAGGACCGCACCCTTACATAAAAATTTACAACCAATTAACAACTGCTGGGAGAGGGAAAATTAGTGTTCTCCAGGGATGAGTCTCCTGCTGTGTTACCTGATACCACATGGTTAGCCTAAAAAATAATGAAATTAAGAGGTTGTACTTGTACACACACACACACACACACACACACACGTACACACACGCACACACACACACACACACACAGAGAGAGAGAGAGAGAGAGAGAGAGAGAGAGAGAGAGAGAGAGAGAGAGAAGGTTGGGCATAGTTAAAGAAAATGAGATCATGAATTTGAGAGGAAAAGGAGGGACATGAAAGAGAAAGAAAGGAGGCAAAAACAATGCATATATATATGTGTGTGTGTGTGTGTGTATGTGTGTGTGTGTGTGTGTGTGTGTGTGTGTGTTATCTGCATGCCCAAAATATACACTGAAATTGTAGTAAAGAACAGTTGTAGCTTGACTGTGTAATTGGGGTGCTGGGAATTGAACATAGATCCTCTACAGAGCAGTAGGTGCTTTTAATTGCTGAGTTAAGTCCCAATATTCTGCTTTTGAACAGCAAATGACAAAGAAATTCTGAAGAGTGAAAGACATCATTGAAATAGCCTTAGCTACAGAATTTTTGGTTAGTGAATTAAAATGATTGATGAACAAAAGAAGACATACAAATGTCCAAAGTATACATGAGAAACTGCTGAACATTGCAGAGCATCAAAAAATGCAAATCAGAAGTTACTTTGAGACAGCATCTCAGACCATTAAAAGACTATTATAGAAAAGATAATAAAAATACTGATGTTGGTATAGAGAAAGGGGAACTTTTTGCCCTACTGGTAAGAAAGTTAATACAGTCACTACAAAAAACTACATGAATGTTTCTAAAACAACCAAAATTAGAATCACTATAAGATCTAGCTATCTGACTTAGGTGTATTTACCCAAAAGATTTTGAAATCGTTATGTTGAGATTTATGACCTTCGATATTCATTGCAGCACTATTCATCATAGCCAATAAGTGTCTATCACCACATGAATGGATAAAGAAAATGTGAGATTCCTATATAATGAAATACAATTTTAGCCTTTAAAAATGAAATGTGATCCTTTATAACTATATGACTGGAACTGGAGGGCAATATGCTAAGATAAATAAGTCAAATACACAGAGAATAAGTATACATACCTTATATATTGAATTTAAAACAACTGAAACTCAAAGAAGCAGAGTGGATTGGTGGGGTGGGAAGGTGATAAGCAAAAGAAACAAAGCCTACATTAGAAAGATCATTTGTTTATTTAAAATATAGTCCACAGTGTAGTGAGTATGCTAAACAATAAAGTATATTTGAAAAACACAAAGTCAATTTCTAACATACTCCCCATACAAATAAGTATTGGGGATGATGGATTTATTTTAATTAACATGATTTAAAATTTCCATATTGGGTTAGTATATCATAAAATCACTTTGTACACCAGAAATAGATGCTGCAATTTGTCAACTTACAATTAAAAAAAAAAAAGCTTAAAAATAACAGTATGCCAATATTGGTTCATTGGTTGTGACAAATGTATGCTGTTAATATATGATTCCAATAATAAGGGAAACTGAGTGTAGAATGCATGGGTACTCTCTACTCTACAATCCCATTTATTTCTGTAATGAAGAAACAATTTTAAATAAAAAGCATTCTATTTCTATTTAACTGCAGTGCTAAAATAAAATATTCAATTACTTTAGATAGGAGACCTTTATTTTTTTAGTTCAGCAGATTATGTTCAGGCATTTACTGCCTGGACCAACAATTGGCAATTCAATGGACTGACATTCTTCACTAAAGCCCAGATTTTATCAGCAAAGTCTCTCGATTTTTTTCGGCTGCCTTTATTAGCATTTGCAGCTCTCTCAATTTAGCATCGTTTGCAATGTCATTACCATGCTACTTATTTCCTCTTCCACATCATTAAGTTAAAATAGACCATCTATGACACCACACCCTGTGGCAGTTGTGAGACCTTGTCCTCAAATGGCTGCAGAGCTGTGAAGTTAGAAACTGGCTAAATAATAATTATCTGCAAATGGCAATTTCCTAACTTAATTGGTTGAATTTCATTCTGCAGGTGGTGATATTAAAGCAAACACTTCCCTGCTGTCCAAACAGATACACTGTACTGCTGATTTCTGGCAAGGTAACCGAGCGAGCCTGTTGTGGGATATTATTTGTCACTCTCCGGGGTTAATTGTTTATATTTATGAAAGCAGATCATTATCAAATCAGCATTTCCATGGTTCTTCTTTATCATTTTTTGCTACTATCCTGTGTGTGGTGGGTTTTAAATTTCTCTGAAGTAGACACTAAATCAGATGTCAGTCATCAACTATAAAAAGTCCCTGGCAGATATGGTAGCATAAAAGTGATATGCATTGATTAGATATCAAACTTCAGTTGTTGAATTTTGATATTTTGGGGAGCTAGTTGTTGGCTGTGGATCATCTTGTGTTATGGTACTACCAGGCAGAGAGTGACAGTGAGCCACAGGCGCAGCTAGTACTGCAGTCATGAGAAAAGAACTCTGCAGGAGGCTGTGTCACTAAAGTCAGGAAGGAGTTGGCATTTTGGGGTCACAATAGTTTCTGTTTATGGTGGGTAGTCAGGGCATAATCTTAAAATAAACGGAGTAACATTTAGACATTTTACACCTCAACTCGTTACCTATGTGGAAAAGCAACTCATCCATTATAGTTGCATATATCAATGAATTCTCATGATGTGAATATCCTTGTAATCTGGACTCAGGTCAAGAAACAAGATGACCAGTACCCACAACACTCCCTGTACTGCCTTGCCTTCCTCTTGACCTCAAGGAATAACAACTGACATCCCTTAGTGTTTTAACTGAAGAATTAAAGAAGCCGTCATGTCTGTTTTAGGGCTGGAATTTTATGTGCTGTCTTGGCATAATACTTGTGATATTTATCTGGTATGCATATAGTTGCAGGCAAGTTGTTCTCACTAATGTTCAGCATTCCCCATGATGTACATACGTGTATTACCATTGGTTTATGTGTTCATCTAGTGGTGTGTTTTTGGCTGTTGTCTAGTTTGAGAGCTTAGGAATAGCACATCTATTAAACATTCTAAAGATTATGCCTCCTTTGATGAATTTATTGGGTGGGTATTGTTTACCTTTAGTAGATCACAATTTTTAAAATCTATTATTAAGTAGATGGAAATTAAATCCTAATAAACTTAGCTTAGAATTTTGGCTTTACTATACTAGGAACTTGAACAAACTCATCAAACAAACTCTCAGAGCCTCATCTTTTAAAAATTTGTCAAATGGGCATTCAGATAGGGCTGCTGCAGTTCAGAATAAAAGAAATAATTATATTCAAACTTTGTTAAAATGTTTGACACATAGCAAGTAGTCATTTAATATCAGCTATTGTTATTTTTAACACTATGTATTCAACATTATTTTACTTCCTGTCACAGATGAAACAAACACATTATTCAAAGAAGCTCTGTTTTAACTTGTTAAGGCTGTGAAAAAATGTATACCAACCCCATAAATACTATTCAAAAGACCTTTGTGCTGAGATGCACCTCTGCTATTGTTTCTTGAACTGTCAAATTTTTAGCACAAATGACATGTTTGCAGTTAAGCTAACTCCATGGCATTGACTGCCATGGAGGCCAAGCAGAAAACACAGGGAGAAGTGTTAATTTCTTTATTAGGTTCTCTGGAAAGAACTGAAGGACTATTTCATACCTGGGACTCATTGCAAAATTTATATCCAGTTTGAACTCTTTGTCTACTATAGAGTATTTGGGCCAGATCTTTATTATTAAAATATATATTTCATATCATTATACAAATATTATCCAGTTCGTGTCGAAAATAAAATATCAAATATGAGATACCCATATGTCCCCTGTGTAAAAAAAAAAAAAGTCCATTTTCTCCTTTCCATGACAATAACTTCTGTTTCTATAGAAATATTAAAGCATGTAAGAAGTATCCAGAAGAAATCTTTGTAGTCCTGTTTTCTGGGGAGGGGGGTTTCTAAGTATGCTTTTTCATCTTACATAATTTTCATTTTCATTACAAAAGAATGGAGCAAAATTTTTGAGACATAGAAAATCAGAATGAAAGTATCAAATGAGAACTCCTATGTGGTATCACCATTCTGAGATGTCCCAGGATTTTTCTTTTCTTTTTTTTCCCTTCCTTCATTCTACCCTCCCACTTTGAAGGAGTCTAAACAGCACATGACTGTTTGCCAATATGAATTTGCAGAGTTCTATCTCATAACATTAAATGCATTGTAGGTGAACTAGTATCAAATGTTAAGAGCAACAAAACCTTTCCAAAGGGACAGAGGCTGGTGCTCTTTTGCTCCTTGCCCAGCCCCCACCCTGTGCTGAGTCAGGTAGGCCTGTGACAGGACATTGGAAAACTGAGTGTGTTAAATCATAGTGTGCTTGAGAGCACCTAGAAGGGAAATTCTTCCCATGGATGTTACTAGGGTTTATCCCTTGGTTTGAAAATGATAGCAATAGGAACAGGAATGGAAAGCCAGAAGCTCATCCATGGTGATAGTCCCAGCTAAGAAGCTCAGCTGACTGCTTCACTTTCATCAGTTAACTATAAAGCTTTGTAAATCCCCAATTCGAATATGTTCCCTTTGTTCTCTAGGTCAGGCTTTTCCAGCCGGCTCTACTGGATCTTGGGAGCTCCCCGGTTTAATGAGGTTTTGCTTACTATTTGCTGCGTCTATCCCTCTGCTACTTGTTTCTTGCTCCTTTACTTTCTGCATACTTAATAAACTCACTCATTCAAAACCAAAACAATACAGAGCAGGCCTTAACTTGATTTTCTCCTAATGGTGAATTTCTCAATCTTCCACTGCCCCAAGCAAAACATTTAATTACTATATGATCCTTTCTTTATCATGCTTAAAGATACACTACATAGTGAGATTACTTTACAGTTATTATCTCTTTGTCTCCAGTGCTCTGTCTATTTATTATTTATCTACTAGATCCCAGACCCAGGGGCAGATTCTAGAATGCACAATGCTAAGCTTGGTAAACATCTTAAACTCCAGAAGTACAAATGTGTTACTGTTCCATTGATTCTAGTTCCTGTCCCTTTATTACTCACTAATTTCTTTCTTGCTCCCCACTCCACATATGCTAAACATCCAGTTAATTTGGAAGCCTTTAGAAGAGAGGAAAGAAGTCTTCATTTCTTCATGGGGTGTTTGCCACGGCTGGATGGAGCTGTGTGACTCAATGAAAAACATGAGTGGAAATGAGCTTGAGCTCATTTTCTCATACCTTGACTTAGCAAAAGCTGCCTCTCCTTTGCTATGGCAAATGAGAATGTTAAATCAGAGTCAGACAGTCTGGTTTTGAATAGTTACTATGTGTTTCTGCGATGTTAACAGCCTGCCAAATGTATCTTTAGTTCTTGGAGCCTCAGTTTTTGCTTCTTTCAAGTGGAGTTAATAGTGCTGGCCTTCCCAGCAACCCTTTGTAAACTTTCAAACATCAAGAAGCCAGAAACAATGATTGCCAATTTTGGTCAAACTCAAGTACAAATAACCTGAAAGCAGGAGTCATATCATGCTGCATTTGTAACTCCTTCTTTGCCAAGCACAGTATGTATGTACTACTTACCCTGACAAGAAGTCTTTTATAAATATTTATTGAGTACATACAAAACTTTCCCCACTCAGATACATGCTGTTCTAATATAGCCTAACGGAAACACCCACTGACCAGAAAAATCTAAGCAAACAGCTCATTATTTGCTATGGATTTTGTTGTCTTTGGTCGCTTATATAAATATCATGATACTCACAGTTTGGGAACTGTCTTAAATACTGTTTAAAAGAGTAGAAAGGATCTATAAGCAAACACATTAATCCTATAATATTTGAGAGAGAGAGAGAGAGACATTCCTAAATCCTCACAAAGTTCCAAATTTGTAAATAGTATTGTGAAAGAAAATGGAGTAATTAGAACATTTTGTGGTTCCATCTTTAGCAAGAAAGAAGACTAAACCCCCTTGCAGTCTCTCTGCTTCACTTTCTTACTAAAGATGGAACCACAAAATGTTCTAATTGACTTGGAGAAACAGTGGAAGTCAACATCTCTTAATCAGGAAATGGATTGGCTACCTTAAATGATGGACTGAGCATAAAGTGTTTGCATTTTGGAATTCCTGTCTTTGTAATAGACAGCCTCTGAAAAGAATGCCTTGTGTGAGTCTCTGATTAAAAACTTCTGGCTGGCTGGAGAGATGGTTCAGCATATAAGAGCACTTGTTACTCTACAGAGGAGTGTGTTCAGTTCCCAACACCCATGTAGTGTGACTAACAACCAGTATGACTCCAATTCCAGAAGATGCAATACTGCTGACCTCTATGGTCTCTTATATGCTTGTGGTGCACATGAACACTCAGTCTATATACTCAGACATTATACCTCTATCTCTGTCTATCTATCTATCTATCTATCTATCTATCTATCTATCTATCTAGATCTCAGATTCCAAGCTATTCTTGCCATTTTCTTTCTTATCCTATATAGAAATACCCCAATTTAATATGCTTGAAGTGTAATTCTCTGTTTCAGAAATAAACGCTCTTTTCTTTGACAACTATGTTAATCCTAATTTTAAATTAACACTGTGATAGTATAAACTTTTCATCAGTGGATGTATGAGGGTTTAGCTACAGTTTTTGCAACTGGATTTTTGGCTATACTATAATTCTAAAGGCTGTTTAGCTGAATCCAACTGGGTGGCCTTTGCTTTTCTTAGGAGATATTTTTGTTTGCTCCTAGGCTTGCCAGTAGAAAAATCCCAGAAGTTCTGATTTGTCTGAACACTAAACCCAGTATGAACAGTATTTATGTGCAAGTTGATACCCATCCTACAAGATTTTCTACTAGAAAAACAGATAGTTTCTTATTCAAAGGAGGAATGAAGTATCCATATGTTGGTCTTCCTTCTTGATTTTCATGTGTTTTGCAGATTGTATCTTGGGTGTTCTAAGTATCTGGGCTAATATCCATTTATCAGTGAGCGCATATCCAGTGACTTCTTTTGTGACTGGGTTACCTCACTAAGGATTATGTCCTCCAGATTCATCCATTTGCCCAAGAATTTCATAAATTCATTTTTTAATAGCAGAATAGTACTCCATTGTGTAAATGTACCATATTTTCTGTATCCATTCTTCTGTTGAGGGACATCTGGGTTCTTTCCAGCTTCTGGCTATTATAAATAAGGCTGCTATGAACATAGTGGAGCATGTGTCCTTTTTACCAATTGGAACATCTTCTGGGTATATGCCCAGGAGAGGTATTGCTGGATCCTCTGGTAGTACTATGTTCAATTTTCTGAGATAACGCCAGACTGACTTCCAGAGTGGTTGTA
>LR753359.1:1292592-1318686 GCA_902729485.2 Mus minutoides | reverse complement strand
CCCTAAGTTTTTGATCTTAGCCATTCTGACTGGTGTGAGGTGGAGTCTCAGTGTTGTTTTGATTTGCATTTCCCTGATGATTAAGGATGTTGAACATTTTTTCAGATGTTTCTCAGCCATTCAGATTTCCTCAATTAGAGACAAAGTTTAGAACTAAGATGAAAGGATGGACCATACAGAGACTACCCCACCAGGGGGGATCCATCCCATAATCAGTCACTAAACTCAGACACTATTGCATAGGACATCAAGTGTTTACTGAAGGGACCCTGATATAACTGACTCCCACAGAAGTAGATGCTCACAGTCATCCATAAGAGGGAGCATGGGGCCCACATTGGAGAAGCTAGAGATAGAACACCAGCAACTGAAGGGGTCTGCAACCCTAGAAGAGGAACAACAATATGAACTAAACAGAACCCCCAGAGCTAGAGTCTCTAGCATCATATGTAACAGAAGATGGCCTGGTCAGCCATCATTTGGAGGAGAGGCCCCTTGGTACTGCAATCTTTATATGCCCCAATACAGGGGAATGCCAGGGCCAAGAAATGGGAGTGGTTGGGTAGGGGAGCAGGGAGGTGGGAGGGGAGAGGGGACTTTCGGAATAGCGTTTGAAATGTAAATTAAGAAAATATCTAATTAAAAAAAAAAAGAAAAAGAAAAACAGTTAGAAGCTATAAACCAGGCCTGTAGAGGTGGCTCAGTGTGTATATATGCTTGCTGTTCTTTCAAAAGACTAGAGTTCAGTTCGCAGCACCCACATCCGGGAGTTCAAAACTTCCTGTAACTGTACCTTCAGGGGATCTGACATCCTCATTTTGCCTACATCACACGTGTGCAGGCACACACACACACACACACACACACACACACACACACGGGGGGAGAGAGAGAGAGAGAGAGAGAGAGAGAGAGAGAGAGAGAGAGAGAATGAATGAATGAATTCATTGAATTCATGAACAATGTCATTGAGGTAAAATGAATAGGTAGGAGATTAAGGAAAATTAGTGCAGTGTCAGATGCCTGTATCCATTGCTTTTGAGGTAAAGACATCAGGGTTATAAGTTCAACACCATTCTAAAGTACATATTAAGACCATGTCTCACAAAAAGGATTATAAAGGTTGTTTTACATATGAGGGAAGTAAGCATCAAAGAAGATTTGATAAACCCTGT
Organism: Mus minutoides; assembly: GCA_902729485.2. Taxonomy (NCBI): domain Eukaryota; kingdom Metazoa; phylum Chordata; class Mammalia; order Rodentia; family Muridae; genus Mus; species Mus minutoides. Next base: position 1,317,511 of record LR753359.1, on the reverse strand, counting down.
TGCAATCAATATTTTATCTTGTCCAGTGTTAGTAATTCTTGTGAGTCTTTTAAAGACTGTTATTCTTCCTATTAGGTGCCCAGTAAGTACCCACATAAACTCAGGAACCAACTGTGGAGGAACAATTCAAACTTCCTATGCTATCACAAAATGAAGTGTATCCTCTGTTATCTATCTCTTCTTATCTCTTCGGGGTGAGGGGAATGGGGGAAAGGAATGATTAGCAGCTAGTAAGCCACAAGGAACTTGGACTGAACGAGATTGACAGGCTGACTAATGACTCTGAGGGTGGAACCGAGTACTTAGAGCTAGTTCTATGAGGCCACTTGGTGACTCCAAGGATTCCGATACTTGCAGCATGACCACTGATATGTTCAATCATCCATAAATCTAATCACTGATTCCCAAGCATCTCCAGTTCTTATGCTGATGGGCATTTGCTCTGAAGAGAAATGTGGAATGAGAGTCTTAGAGTCCTATCCAAGAAGGGTGATTATTTTTTTTCTTCAATGCCTTAATATTCTTTTATTTTTCTTCTTGTGAGCTTCTTGGGCTGTTGAAGATACAAAGCATATGTACCCATTGCAATTTCCCCATTGTATCAATAAATTAGTTAAACCAATTTGGCTCCTGGCAGGTTGAACTTACCCTGCACCTACCCAATAGCTCTCTGGATTCGCAAATGAGTCACATGCATGCACACACATGTAGGTACACACACACACACACACACACACACACAAACACACACAAACACACACAAACACACACACACTCTCAAGCTAATTTTGATATGCCTTGACTAGCTCAATGGTTGAGTATTAATCCTCTCCGAGGCTAGCATACATTCTCCCCTCCAATTTTCCTGAGTCAGTTGAAGGAGTTTTATTTCATGGCCATCACCCCAACATGGTGACTCCTCTCCTCTTTGTCCTCTTTCTTGGTCTCTTGCCTGCACAATCTGAAAGTCCTGCCCTGTCTCCTGGCCCAGCCAATGGCTGTATGGCAATTCTTTATTATCAATCGAACCAGCTGGGGGCAGAGACCCTCAGGTCTGGAAGCATGTTTTTTCTGGAAGCATGAAATAAGACAAAGCATTAGAACCAATTCCCAGCACATTCACCCTGACTCCCTTGTCCTATGTCATGTTCAGTGAGGCTTCATAGCACCTCTACTGCTCCTTTAGTTTGAGTAAAGGAAATAGGCCCATTCTCCCACTAAACCTAGGTCACCTGTCAGGAAACAACATTCCATCCAATATCTTATTTTGTTTTCCAAATTTGGAGTCAGAAGTCTCTTTTAACTATTGCAGGGACTGTTTATAGGCCATCGGGATCTGTGTGTGGTCTTTAGTCCAGTGTACTGGCTATGTAAATCCTAATAGGCAAGTGTTAAAAACGCATTTAATCAAAGCTAGGGCCAATGTTGAAAATCACCATAATAGAATGAAGATCATAAGGATATATTTGAAAACATAAAATACTTATTAAGTGTCTAGTATGATAAATCAGAGACATTATTTTCTCATGTATTATCAGTTACAGGGTTGCTTGTGTGGTTATTCTAGTGCACATTTGTGTAAGCAGATGGGTGCTCACATTCACATGAGGTTGATGGATAAACAAGATATTTTGAAGCCTTTTCTGTCAAAAGAGAATTCTGTGGTGGACACCACATTATTAAGCCTTCCTTTCTCTCTGGTAGAATTAACTATGGATGAGGATATTTCTTCTTTACATCTTGGACTTGAACAATAGTCATTGGTTGAAACAGTACCTTCCAAATAAAGTTTTATGGAGAGAAGCTTTCTTAAGGTTTTTAAAGTTCAACAAATCTTACATGTTTTAGAGTGTATAATATAAATGATACCATGAAACATCCTCCAAAGACCAACTCCTACATGGATTCCAAGTAATCAGTCCAGGACACATGTCCATATGAACAACACATAGTAGGGTGTGTGTGTGTGTGTGTGTGTGTGTGAGAGGACTTGGAAAGAGGGAAGGAGTGGAAGTGATGTAGATGTAGTACTGATATATAAAATTCTCAAATAAGAAATTATTAAAGAATTCTCTAAGGTATCAACATATATTATACAGAATTACTTATGCTGTAATGTTACCGGGTTTAAGGTTTAGTAACTACTACTCCGCTTAGAAAGGAATTCAACATTGGAAAGAGAGGCCCCTTGGTCATGCAGACTTTATGTGCCCCAGTACAGGGGAACGCCAGGGCCAAGATGTGGGAGTGGGTGGGTGGGGAGCAGGGTGGGGATGGGGGAGGGTCTAGGGGACTTACTAGATAACACTTGAAATGTAAATGAAGAAAATATCTAATAAAAATTGGAAAAAAAGAAAGGAATTCAAGTTCTTCTTAAACTTGTCAACTAATAGTCTCTTTTAAATATAGTAGAAACTGTCAATCTACAGTTTATGCATAGAAGTCTATGCAGTACTACTTGGGAGTTGTAATAACTATTTTTGAATATAAAATTAACAGCTTTAAAATCATCATTAATTCTAATAATGTTTTACTTGTGCAAAGATAAATATATGTTCACAGTTCAGTGACTTCAAATTTCAGCATAGGAAGTATATGAGGAATTTTTAACTCTAAATTATATCTGCAATGTCTACCTCTTGAGTAATTAGATTTTGAATGAAAACACCCTGATAATAACAATGAATCATTGTAATACACCTCACTTATTTTATAAATGTTATGTTGATTGAATCTAAGCATAATCTGCATGTCATATGATCATTAATTGCTTATAAATATGAAAACACTGCAAATGGCTTGCTTGCTTTCATGGCCATCACTCTTACTATCCCGCTTTTCTTCTGTTTATACATATGTTGGTGTATTTTTAGGAAATTTACTGGGTTCTTATATTTACCACCCTTCCAATTCTTTTCCCCCCATCAATCCTTACAATAGGAGAGAAAGGAAGTTAGAAGGGAAAGGAGGTGTAGATCTTTTTAGACTACTTCCTGCTGACTAGGGAAGTTGAGTTCCTTGGGGATAAGTCCAGTCTTCACATCAAAATATTGAATTTCTTCTTCTCATATCTCTGCTCACAGTCACTTGACAAACTGCAACAAGCAGCAGCAGCACAGACCATCAGCAGTTGCCGCAGCAGCAGGGGCAGCAGCAGCCACCACTCCCATTAATGGCTCTCCCAGTTATACCCTCTCCAGAGTCCCCAGAATTAAACTATCTACTGTTGGCTAAATCATGCTCCACCTACAGCATGAGACAATCATGGTTATCAGCAGTGGACAAACTGAAGCAACCCCATATCTTACACCTGGGATTAAAACAAAGATATTCACATGACATAACTATGCTTTTAAAGAAACCAAAATTCTCATTACATACATTTTAAAGAAACGAAAACCTCATTATGTATGTATATATCCTCACCCATTTACCCACCAATGACTTCCTGAACTCATACAATGGGGTAGACATTGTGGTAGTTCAATGCCTGAGGCAGAAATGTAGGTAAATGTGGAATTACTGTATTTAGCCTGTGAGCTAAGAAAGCAGACAATGCTCTGGGGATGTATCTGAATATGGCTCCTAATTCATTACAGAGGGACAGAATATATTTGTATGGTTCCCCCAACCACATTACTGATCCTTAAAGGCTGATTAAAAGAAATCAAAGGGCAGTCCTGTGGTTTGTATAAGAAATGTCCCCCAGTGGCTCAGGTATTTGAATTCTTGGTCCTAGTGGGTGGTGGTATTCACCTTATTTGGGACTGTGGAAAATTATTATTTGACCTTCTTATTAAACTCTCTTCTATTTTGTTTTGTTATGTTACGTTATATTATGTTATTTTCTTTCAATGGTGTCTGAGTATTTAAGAGCTGCTCATTTTTGGTTCATTCCTGTGAAACATTCTCTTGGGCCCCAGGGTTTATCTGCTCCTGAGTTTCTATTCCTTTGCCTCTTTATTTTTCTTCTCTACAGCTTTCCTTCTCTCCTTTCTATTGATATAGGGAACAGACCTGGTCTTTGGATTTTCTTCTTCTCCTGGAATTCTCAACACTTTCACTCCAGGAATTCACTCCTAAACATTCTGCATCATTCCTCAGACTACTGGGAAAGTGTTCTACTCCCTGTCTCCCTCACTTCTGGTGAAAATCACAACTAGGACAAGAACAAACACCAGCCATTCAGCCCTTAGAATTCATTTTCTCCTTCTAGCAAAGGTATGTTTGCATTTTGAGTCTAATTTAAAATAGTAAGTAAAAGGTAGGTTTTTTTTCCCTTGTTAATGAATTTATACCCCATCAGAAACATGAAATATTTTTTAAAAGAAACTGTGGCTGGTTTTCTCTACCTCTTAAAATAATATCACTGAGCATACAGCTTAGATACAGATATAGATGATATAGATAAATAGAAAGAGGTTTGTAATATTATCAATTAGAAGTTAGGGGTTTATAAAAAGTATATGAGATATTTTTCTGTTTTGTATAAATATACCTAACATTGTATTTGTGTAATATATATATATATATATATATATATATATATATATATATATATATATATATATATATATATATACATTTATAGTATTGTAGATTAGTTGTTTATTGTTGCTTAATTGTTGCTTAACAAATTATCTCAGACTTAATTGGCTTAAAACAATTTATTATCTTATAATTTGTGCTCCTAGAATTAGGGATGCTTAGTTGGATGGCTATCTATTTAGGTTGTCTGGTGCGATGGATATGAGGATGTGTGCTAGGGCCAAAGTCTCTGACAACCTGTTAGGGGCTGCAGGATCTGCTTCCAACGTAGCTCACTGACCTGGATTTTGGCAGGAGGTCATGATCCTTCACCATATGGGCTGCTTCTATGTACCCATATGGCATTTGGCTTCCCCCATGGAGAAGGATGGGACAAATACATGGAGAGGAAGGGAAAAAGAGAAAGACTCATAATGACAGTAATTTTAATGATTAGGTTTCACAAGTAATATTTCATCACATCTACTTCATTCTATTATCCAGAAGCCAGATATTAAAGTGTGAACCCCATTAATAGGAAGGGAATTAGGTGTTACATTTTGAATAAAGGAATGCAAAAAAACCCTCTTTGAACATATTTCCAAACTACCATAATTTGTGAAAAAAATCTATAAGGATAAATGAATGGGACATTTTAAATAACAGTTATCTCTTGGTACCAAGACTGAATATATCTTTGTGTATTGCTATTGTTTTGTTGAGACAGTTATTGTGTAATTCAGGCTGACCTAAAACTCATAATGCTTCTGCCTCAACCTTCCCAGTGCAGAGATTAAAGACAATTTTTGGAACACCAGGTTGAAAGTGTTAAACTTTTTTTTTTTCCTGTGCCAGCGACTTTACCTAAATTTTTGTCCATTCTAGGTTGGTCTCTAACACTGAGCAACTACACCCGTAGTTTCATTTATATGGATTGTTTTCTTTTTTACATAGACACAAATGTAATAAAATAGCAAAATAAATGGACCCAAAATGATGTAACCATATCAAATGAGTTTCAGGGGACAGAAATTTATTTCCTAATGGTAAAGAGATAATGTTTCTAGGTCTGCATATGGTCATACACATCATAAAGAAGGGAGCAAACCTTTTTGCCTGGATCTTGATCTATTATTAAACTCTTATCTCCATGTCCCATCTTACTTAATTTCCCCCTAATTGACACAATTCAACAGGTCCCTGCCTATATATGTGAAGTAGTCTTGTTATTGGAACACTCTTGGACCCAATCCATTTCTGTACCTTCTTTTCCTTCTTTTTTTGCCATTAATTTGTATCTAACTGATATAATGAGAAACTTCTTTTCAAAAGTAAGAATTATGTGCTATAACTTATTCTGTTCTAATTGAACTTTTTGCTAGGCCAGGACAGTGAAATTCAGGATCTATTTTTCCATGTTCAAAGTCACACAGTGTACTTTATGTTGATTTGATATTATTTTAAAAATTTATTTAGAACAGTGTGTTCTGGATAAAATGGTCTTTTCAGACTTGATTCCAAGGATGAAGCGTCTTGAGGTCTCTGAAAATTAGAAAGTCATCCAAGTTAGATATTTTCAGCAGACAGTGGAATTTTATTCATGTCAGAAATAATTTCTGGATGAAAAGTTTAAAAATATCTAAATAACAATTGATATATCATTTTCTTTTTTTCTTTCATGTCTATCAAAGTCTATTTTGAAGTGAGCACATGGTCAGTTCTCCATGGCACTTAGCACCCATTTTCCATTATAGGATCTTAGATGATGTCAAATTGCTAATTGTACAGAATGGTTGTGAGAACAAGTTGCTTCCTTTGATAACAAATGATAACTGTGATAACTGGTAGGTTTTATGCCCATAAAGGATTTTAGATACTAATAAGATATGACCCACTTTGGGTGGTGTATGCTAGTAGAATATGATAGAAAGGAAGAGGCAGTGAGACCACAAATTAGATATAAATCCCAACTCCTGGCTTATTTTTGAGAGGGCATTAGGAGTATGCACACAGAACCAAATAAGACATCTTTACATTGATGAGTAATTTTCAGGATCACAATGGTGCTTTATACATGGTTCTGGTAGTTTCAATGAATGAATTATAACTTGTATTCTCCCTCCCTCCTTTGTTCATTTCATCCTTTCTCTTCCTTAATTCCTTCTTTCCTTCCCAGAAAGAACATGAGATAGCCAAAGTACAGTTACTTTTTATACACCAAAGCATATATGTGGCACTGTCAATGAGGTCAGGACATTATCAGGGAAAGTATTGTATCAGATGGTACCTTTCATTAACAGTCAACCTGTTAGATCTTACACTGTCTAAATATCCAGGAATGAGCTCAACCTGGACTATTGAAAGATTTCTGGTGGTTAGATAAAACCAACATTCCTCAGTGAAACTGGTCCCCATCTGCCAAAAGGACTCATTTCCCTTACCTCTGACAGAAAGGATATATGGCTCTCCATTGACACTTGCCTGTGACTGCATATCAAACCCCATGCTGGCCTCCAGGCTCCCCCACCCCAGTCCCTATTGAGTCCCTGTTCACAAGTACTTGTTACACATTTCAAAGCTTCCTCACTGGTCTACTGGACCTCACCACCATCAGCTACTCACCCTCCATATAATCATTATTCATTTATATTCTCTCTCTCTCTCTCTCTCTCTCTCTCTCTCTCTCTCTCTCTCTCTCTATCTCTCCTTCCCTTTTCTCACCCCTACCACTATCTCCACTATTCTCTCCTATTCTCCTAACCTTGTCCTGTCTGCTGGCCATGTTCAGTCTACTATTTTCTCTCTCTGCTCCACACTCTTCCAGATGCCTCTGACTGTATTTGCTTTTTTAGGAACAATAAAAACCTTCCTTAATAATGGAGCAGTCATAACAGCAGTTGTTGTTTTTTCACTCCTCCCCTTCACATACACAAATGTCCATGGTAACTAACTGCTGTAGGTGAAATGATCTTGAAGCATCCATTACGACTCTTTGATAAGTGCTAAAAGAATGAACTTACAGTCCACCCACCCCCACCCCATCCCTGAACTTGGGAGTATTGTGCTGCCTGACTTAGGACCTTATCTACTTAGAGGTCTTGGGCCTCCTTAAGGTGACTCAGCTGGTTCTGATGCTCAGCTCAGTCCTCTACTCACTCTTCCTGTTTTCTGAGGGCCTCTTGTTCTCGTACCTCCTTGGTGATTAGTCTATTCTTGCTTCATCTTCCCCACACACCCAGAGTCATTCAGTCAACCTTAGCTATTGAATGCTATTTCTTTAGCTGCTTACTGCTTCTGGTTTTCCTTTAGTCATACTTACTATCCATAGTAAGTTTGCTATGGTATTTTTAAAAGGAAAATTACTCTTGTAATTAGAGCTCCACAATTAGCAAATGTTTCCTGAAAACAACTCAAATGATTTCCCTATCTATATATAGTTGTATTGTAACTTTTGAAACCTGGAATTTATTTTGGCATGAAATTATGACATAGATGTCAGGAATTTAGCTCAATTCCTGGTTATTCAGTTACAATTTCTGTCACATATTAGATCAGATTTCTGCTGAGATAATGCTGTTTAAAAAAAAAAAAAACAACAATTTGGGCTGGTGAGATGGCTCAGCGGGTAAGAGCACCCGACTGCTCTTCCGAAGGTGATAAGTTCAAATCCCAGCATCCACATGGTGGCTCACAACCATCCGTAACGAGATCTGGAGCCCTCTTCTGGAGTGTCTGAAGACAGCTACAGTGTACTTACTTATAATGAATAAAATAAATCATTAAAAAAAAACAATTTAATCATCAATAATAATGTGCAGGCTACTTCAAATAATAGCAAATAGGTGCACAATATTGAGCTGTGTAGTGTGAGTATTGAAAGACTCACAACGTGAGGACCCCCCCAAGTTCTGACTCAGAAGAGACACCCCAAATCACTCATGAGAAACGGTCTTGATGCAAACAGCAAGAGGATTTTTATTTCAAGAGCTCTTGGGCCCACAGTCAAGCACCCTGTGCACCCCACAGGGATAGAGGACGTGGCGCCCCGAGTAGCTGGGAGAGGGGGTAGTTAAGGGAAGAAATCGCAAAGAAAGGGGAGGATAAGATCACAAAGAATGGGGAAGTTGAGTAAACATCATAAGAATGGGGATGATGAGTTACAGCTCATCTCTGACAGAAGGGTTACAGGCTATCTTTGGCAAACATTCCTGGTCCCTTACACAATGAGTCAGGTGCCTGGGTGGGTCACCCAATGGTCATCAGCTTCTCAGGCTGCTAGGTAAGAGAACAAAGAACTTTATGCTCACTTTGTTTCTAGGGGTATGGGAGAAATATTGAGTTGGGGTCTTACAGTATAAGCAGAGGACATGTAGAAGACAAATTCTTAAAGTAGAGCAGTTGATAGGCCTTGCAGGTTCTCATATAACAACTAATGGGAAACCTAGAAAACTTTTACTCCAGTAGTTCCTCCCCTAACACATAAAAAGGTATGTTCTAAGAGAGTCAGTGGAGACTTGAAGCAATGGGAAGAGCTGGAATCTCTATAAACATTGTGTGTGTGTGTGTGTGTGTGTGTGTGTGTGTGTGTGTGTGTGTGTGTATATATATATATATATATATATATATATATATATATATGATATACATATTTTCATACACAAGTGTGTATGCACCAAAGATACTCTCAACAGATGAATAATTCATGCCATGCTTCTGATGGAGCAGGATGTTGTCATGAAAATGCAATACATGCAATTTAAAACTTATGAGTTATTATTTCTGGAGTTTTCCATTCAATATTTTCAAACCACAAGCTGGCAACAGATAACTGCAACCTCATAGGACAAAGTTACAGCTTGGGGAGCTCTAAAGAAACATCCTGATTTTGTTTTAGAGGACAACATAGATGCTGTGCAGAGGTTGGATGGGCAGCGTAGTCTATTGAAGTCACCTGCCCACCTGTATGATTATCACAAGATTTGAGCAAAGAGCTAGGGAGTCAATGAAACACAGCCCCAGAAGACTACATCATTCATTCACGGAAGACAAATGTTAGTAGACTATTCAGTGTAGGAGGTAAGGGGAAATAGAAGTAAGGGTAAAACATCCCAGGGTCATGTCGGAAGAAAATAGTGCAGCATTGAAGAAAGTCCATGAATATAATACAAAAGGTAACATCCTGAACTGACTCCTCCATAGAATAAAAAGTCAGGCATGAAAACTTAACTTTCTTACATGTATAATTAGTTCCAGATACAGAACTATGGTGATGAGTACAATGATGATGATAGTGACACTGGTGAGAGAGAAGCCCATTAATGATATTGAGAATGATTCAGGGATTGCCCCTTTCCATAGGCTTTCTACTTTATGTTTTATTTTCTGTTATGGAGACAAAAATACTCCAACAAAAAGCAACTTAGGAGAGAAAGGGCTTGTTTTGGCTCACAATTTCAGGTTGCAGTTCAACACAGAAGAGAAGTTAAAGAAATAGGGTCTTAAAGCATCTGGTCCCATAACATCCACAGCTAATAGCAGAGGACTGTGGATTGATGTATATATGCTAATATTCACCTCCCAGTCTCCTTTTCTCTAGGGCCATGCCTGTGAAATGCTGCTATCCACATCAGGGTAGGCCTTTGCACCTCACTTATCACAATTAAGAAAATTTCTCACAGGTTTGCCCAAAGGCCAAGCTGATGGTAGTACTAGTCCTCATAAAGACTCTCTTCCCAGGCGATTCCAGAGTGTGTCTAGAATTGTGGTAATAACATTAGTGAGCTTGATCCTCACAACAATCCTATAGCATATTCACTTTGGTGTTACTATTCCATTTTGCAGGTGGAAAACCTAAAATGCAGGGTTGGTGATGTTCCAAAAGCACATAGCTGATAAATGGAGCATAACTTTAATTTCAAGCATATCTGCTAGGTGAAACAGTTGTTACTCCAAAGTTGGGCTGATACCCAAGTAGGGAAGACTGGTTTATACCTAGGAAAATTATTTCAAACTTTGATGTGGACATGGGATAATCTGAGCAATGAAATTTGGAGTCTTTATTTTGCATATTTTGCAAACTGATGGTTTGTAAAGTTTTCATAACAGTCAACTTCCTAGCTAATAAGCTAATCCTTTCCATGAGTAGAATTTTGCACTCTACTAAAATCATTGGTATGGATCATCTCACTAAAAACTGCTGACAGGGTTTAGGGAAGATATTATGATTGTCACCTTTATCCCCAAAGATCAATAGGCTTTTTTCTTAAAGGACTATATCAAAAGATTTTAAGTTTTGTGAACTATATAGTATCTGTGGCATTATTTAGCTCTGGCAGAGCTACAGTGGATTGTAGCATGAAAATTGTCATAGATAATATGTAACTGATTGAGAGTTTGTGATTGTCATATAACAGCATTTTTTTAACAAAAATTGGTGACTAGGTAAATTTGATATAAATTTGACAATAGTTTGCCAACTCTTGCAAACTATTCTGGATTTTAAAAATCTTCAATTCAATGTGATATGATGTTCATTCCAATTTCTCACATACAAGTAGGGATGGAACCAAGGCCTTCTATCTGTTCTTTTTATTTAATAAATGTTTAGTCAATGGGTAGTTTATGTGAAGCACTCATAAATAGTGTGGGAAAGTTTCTACTTTTATTTAGCTTGTTTCTTTAAGGTGAGAAAAATGGTGAAATGAGGGTAAGAACATAACTGCATAAACTTAGTGTTGTGAAGAAAATAAAACATACAAGAAGATGCCTTTAGCTACAAGAAAGACTAGTAGGAAATAGAAAGTTTTGAACTGAAACTTGGATGAAGAGAGAATTAGTTACATAGTGACTTGGGGAAAGATTGTTAGGTGAGTAGAAAACTCACTGTGCTACAGGAAAACAGATTTGGCTAGATCAAAGAAATGGGGTAAAGATTAAGGCAATAATTATAATTATAATTTATGATGGTTAATATAGATTTCCAGTTCATATCAACATTAATAAAGCATACCTTTGGGTGTGTCTGTGAAGATGGTAGCAGAAATGATTAGATAACAAGGGCTCAGGCTTTATGGGTGGGTTAATCAGTTGATTAATTGGAACACACTATTGGTAAGTTGCACAACTGTGGAGGTTGGAATGTACTTGGAGGAAGTCGGTGACAGGAGGCAGCATTTTGAACAATGTGTCTTCCTGACGCTCCTTTCTGCTTCCTTGTTGCCATGAGCTCCGCTCAACCATTTTCTTCTGCCATAATGTTTTGCACTACCACAGGCCCAGAAACAATACAGCCAGCCAGCCAGCCAGTATGGAGTTTAACCATTGAAATTGTGAGAACAAATAATCTGTCTTTCTTTTCATTGTTTCTTTCATGTTTTTGTCATAGCATCAAAAAGTCTGACAATCACAGTGGCAAAGGATTTGGATTTTATTCAAACTGAGACAGTAGGCCAATATTATCTTAATAATAACATATACTCTTTCAATTTCTTTGTGTATCCTCTGTTGCCTAAGCATGTAGCAAATGATCTTATTGGTTAGCTGGTGGGTTCTTGTAATTTGGTTTCCTTGAAAACACACAAGATCCATCAGCATGCTTGAATCATTGAAGAGCCTTGTGAAGGGGTATTTTAATAGATTTTCTTCCATTTATTGGTTTCTGAAAAAGTTTATATCTAATGTGTTTGTCCATGGACAACATGGAAGCCTTTGTTCTCTCCTAGGGTGATTCTGGGCATTATCCAGGCCATCTGCCTTGGCCCAGGCTCCCTGCACACAGTCTCTGCCACTATTTGTAAAAATGCTCTAAAAACCAGGAAGGATAGGATAGGTCTTTGGTAACACAGTCACTTTGTCAGAAAGAAACATCATAGTGAGGTAACAGTTTCATGGTGAGCTAGTTCACTATATATTCTTTTTTTTATCAATTTGTGTAATTTCTGTGTGCTTGTGTTTGCTTGCCTGTAAACACAAAAATTGTTAGTGTTATGTAAAACTACATAAACTAAAGATGTGAAAAGCCTTGCAGGCTGCTGGCTGCACAATAGCCAATGAGAGTCAATTCTCTTTCCTTCCCAAATGCTCCTCTATTTGGTAATTAGTAGCCAAGTCCCTTAGCAAGCAGGGATTCCCTTCACATTTTCATTTTATTAGAACTTTAAAAGTACTGAAAATTTACAGCAAGACTTAAAGTAATTGGAAATACAAGGAGGCAGTTTGGCCACCTCAGACATAATTGATTTTTCACAGCAAATTGCCATCAAGGATACTGAGAGACTCATCTAGCCAGATCCTTCTTAAAGGAAAATTGGTTGCCACAGTCACCAACAGTGCTATTAGACTTCAGCCCTTAGTGTCAACCACTTCAAAGATTGCTTCAGGCTGTAGAGTATCCTTAGCAAGGTACCTCCCTTCTCAGCGGGCCCACTTGTAATTAGTGATTGATGAAGAGCTGTAAATATTCTACTCTTACGGATCAGCTTGAGACAACTTCAAAGGCTCTAGAGCCTCTCATAGATCTTGGTCAGATATAGCTGTGACTTTGCCTATGCGTAGCATCTCCTTCACTGCTAGTTCTTTAGATGGTAGCAAGTATTGCTCCAAATACCATTCTCTGAAAAACATTCTACATGTCATCTCAGAGTCTGCTTTCCAGACAATGCAACAGATAACAATTGTGTTCAGATACTTTGCTTCCTTTAAACCTCTATTAATGAATTTAATGCTTATGTAAAATACTCCTCTACAATTGTGAGCATTTATGTCTGTATCTGTCTGAAAGGATATATGATCCCATTTTTTTTTAAATACAAGGCTTTTCTTCTATACAGTTAAAAAATGACAGAAATAAAATATCCACTCAAGTACCTAGAACATACAACCTCTCCAAGTAAAGACTCCTAAGGGATCTCTGATTTCTGAATGCCTATAAATTGAATGAGACTGGCATGAAATGTTCTTCAAATGAAAGATTAATTTCAGAGTTAACTTTGAGATAATATATCATTTCAGCATGATGCTAAAGTAAAATACTGGCATTTAAAAGGTTAATTGCAGATTAGAAAGATCGATAAATTTAGGAATGAATTATAAGAGGAAATGCTCTATTTGTTTGAATTACACATAGCTTAGAACTGAACAAACGCTTTTAAATTTTGTATATGAAACTATGTGTCCTTAGCAAAGAGTGTCCTTTGGCAAATTTGTCTTAGGTTAAATGAAGGTTGTTTTGGTAATTAAATGAAAAAAAATGGCTAGATGGAGCAAAAGTGCTCAACAAATGTGAGCAACTGCCGTTGTTATTCAAAGTGCTGCCTGGTTAGTATTTCCCAGAGAAACTTTGCTCAGCATCCAACACAAACAATTCTTTTTTTTTTTTTTTTTTTTTTTTGGTTTTTCGAGACAGGGTTTCTCTTTAGCCCTGGCTGTCCTGGAACTCACTTTGTAGACCAGGCTGGCCTCGAACTCAGAAATCCGCCTGCCTCTGCCTCCCGAGTACTGGGATTAAAGGCGTGCACCACCACGCCCGGCAACAATTCTTTTTAAAAAAAAAAAATTTATTAGATGTTTTCTTCATTTACATTTCAAATGCTATCCCAAAAGTCCCCTATACTGTCCCCCCACCCTGCTCCCCTACCCACTCACTCCCACTTCTTGGTCCTGGCATTCCCCCGTACTGGGGCATATAAGGTTTGCTAGACCAAGGGACCTCTCTTCCCAATAATGGCTGACTATGCCATCTTCTGCTACATATGCAGCTAGAGAAATGAGCTCTGGAGATACTGATTAGTTCATATTGTTGTTCCACCTATAGGATTGCAGACCCCTTTGGCTCTTCGGTACTTTCTCTAGCTCCTCCATTGGGGGCCCTGTGTTCCATCCTATAAATGACTGTGAACATCCACTTCTGTATTTGCCAGGCACTCACAAAGCCTCACAGGAGACAGCTATATCAGAGTCCTTTCAGCAAAATCTTGCTGATGTATGCAGTAGTGTCTGAGTTTGGTGGCTGATTATGGGATGGACCCCTGGGTGGGGCAGTCTCTCGATGGTCCATCCTTTCATCGTAGCTCCAAACTTTGTCTCTGCAACTTCTTCCATGGATATTTTATTCCCTATTCTAGGGAGAAATGAAATATCCATTCGTTGGTCTTCCTTTTGGATTTTAGTACTACCAGATCCAGCAATACATCTCCTGGGCATATACCCAGAAGATGTTCCAACTGGTAATAAAGACATATGCTCCACTATGTTCATAGCAGCCTTATTTATAATAGCCAGAAACTGGAAAGAACCCAGATATCCCTCAACAAAGGAATGGATACAGAAAATGTGGTACATTTACACAATGGAGTACTACTCAGCTATTAAAAAGAATGAATTTATGAAATTCTTGGGCAAATGGATGTATCTGGAGGATATTATCCTGAGTGAGGTAACCCAATCACAAAAGAAGTCACTTGATATGCACTCACTGATAATGGATATTAGCCCAGAAATCTAGATTACCCAAGACACCACAAACAATTCTAATGAAGATCTGGGTGAAGAAAAATAAAGCTCTCACAAAGCAAAATAAGACTGGTGGAACATACACTATCAGAGTCTTGAAGAAAATAGAATCAGTTCCACAATTAGATCAGGGTTCAGGCACAAAGAAAAACTCCATAAATGATTGAAAAATATTTAACAGTTTAGTCACTAAGAGTTCAGGATTTGAGTCATATCCTTTTTTTCCTGAATCTGTGAAGAGACAGCACATCTTCCGACTACAGAGTGATAGCATGTTGTTTAAACAGGACCATTGTAGGAAGGGTTATGGTAGTGATGCCTGCTATGATTGTACATTTTTATGACCCTGAAGGCCAGGTAGGAAGTGTCAGGTCCCAAAGAATCTCTGGACAAATGGCTAACTGTTGTGCCTTAGCAACCAAAGCATGAGCTGGTCTCTAGGCTCACTCAGTACCTATAACTCCTCCCAGGACTTTTCACCCCTCTACCCTAAACCTCTCCAGCTCAGGGGCTTTTCTTTCCCACTGAAACCTAGCATTTTGGCCATTTGCTTTCATGGCTGTCTTTGTCCCTGGCTCTTCTCTTGACCCACTTGCCCCCTCTCTTTTCTTGCCTCTGGCACTCTCTGTCCCTGCTCCTCCCACACCTCTCATGGCCTGTTTCAGTCTGGACTCTTCTAGATGCTTCTGACTGTACTCTCCCTTACATTTACATGAAAATTCTCTTTTCATTCAGGAAGAAGACATATATACAAGGGACACAGGGACACAAATGTAAATTTTATTTAAACATGTAAAGGGTTACTACTAGCAAGTCATAGTCTTTAGGACAAAGAAGTAACTAAGATTAATAGAGGAAAATGGCAATGGAGCCTATAAAATATTATTTTGTTTTGTTTTGTTTTGTTTTGTTTTTCAAGACAGGATTTGTCTGTGTAGCCCTGCCTGTCCTGGAACTCACTCTGTAGACCAGGCTCACCTCAAGCTCAGAAATCTGCCTGCCTCTGCCTGCCAAGTGCTGGGATTAAAGGCATGTGCCACCACTGCCCGGCTAAATATTCTAAATCAGAGAAAACAAACAATACAAAGAAGACATAGAAGAATAAGCAGCTTTGACAACTAAGTAAATTAACAAGAAAGTTTCAGGACATGATCTGACTTTTGCAGCAGAGCACAACTAGATAAAACCTTCATGAAATAGCTGTAGACTTTTAGAAGGGCAATATATTACTTAAAAAATGATTATAAAATCAAATAAAAATGTCATTTTTCCAATTAAATTCTATGATTTTAAAAGACAATGATGGATTTAAATGTTTTATTATATTATTAGTATAAAAGGAAGAATGATAAGACTTGTTAGTGAGGATCAAGTGTAAGAAAACTGTACTATATTACACGATATGTCACACAGGGGAGACTCAAATGATTTCTTCATTCATACAAACTAGATAAAGTGAACTTAAATTGCTTACAAAAATAGCTTATACATGCTACTATTAAAATTAAGCTCAGTAGCTATCAAAGAAGAGAAAATAAAGTAAAAAATCAAACACTAATAATAATAAATATATGTAAATGTAATACTTCATAAAAAATACACACCTGAATCTTACTATCCAGTGCTATACTGTTCTTAATTTTGAATTCCAAAACTACATTTTTCAGTTGTATTTCCTCATTATAAAGTCAATGGGTGAGACAAAGTTAATGAAAAGACACCTTAATTATGTGTATAGAATTGACTTGTCAATTTTCCTGTGAATGTGGTTAATGTAATTTCAATGAAAATATAATAAAACTTATTATTTCACAAAATGTACATGTATATTAGGAAAAATTAAGAGAAAATCAACAACAAAGACTTAAAAAAAGAATATGAGCTTTTGAAATTACAATGCTAGATATGAAAGTGTTCTGAAAATCTTTGATAATTAAAAGCAGATTAATAACCAAAGAACATAAACAGAGTTTTAAAAATCCATATATGTGTGTTCCTATTCATTTATTTATTCATTTATTTATTTAAATTTAAGCATGATGGCAGTCCAACTCAGTCAGGAAAGAATGTATTTTTAAATAAATGATGTTAAATCAGATGATTAAACACTGAAGGAAAAATGAACACAACTAATTGTAAATTAATCAAAACAGAATGTTTAAAGTAAAGTCACTGAAGTAAGAAGATAAAAAAAGAATAGAAAAATAGAAGATATCAAACAATTTATGCTTGTATTGAAAGATCATCTTGAAAGCATGGCAGCAATGGAATGAAACAGAGATTCATTGTGAAATTTAGATCTATTCATTCATTGAAATTGAAATACTGTTGGCAGCTGCTTTTCCTCTAAGGAGACAGAGGGACAATTGAGACATGGAGTGTCTAAAAAAGCCTAAAATATGTATTCAACAGAAAAAGTTTGCTGACTCCTAATATAAAACAAATTTATTTTATGTAGTAACACCTGAAGATGTGGGCATAGAAAATATTATAAACAATAAGAATTAGAAATAAGATTTGTAATAATTTATACATGGCTTAAGAGCTTACAATCTATGGTTGCTATATAAAGCTTTTGCAAAATATTAAGAAATGTTATACACAAGAAGACAAATAAGAAAAGACAGAAAAAGACTGTGCACAACACAGGTGATGTTCGTGTTATAAATAACCAATAAGCTGATAAAAATGTCAACTCTCCTTTAGTCAATATCACTAGTGTGATCAGGCAAACCAAAAGGAGAAAACTCAACAAAAATGTGAAAAATCAGATTCTTTTTGGGCTTTTGGTGGATGTGAAAACTGAAAGAGTATTTTTAGCATATGGGAAAAGCTTTAAAACATACTGTTGGTCCTTGGCAACCCAAGTGGATTAATTCCAGAATATCCCTCCCCCTATAAAAACATTTAGGAATGCTCAAGTCCTTTAAGTATAATAGTTTAGTATAATAGAACCTATGTATCTTCTTTTGAATGCTTGCAGTCATTTCTAGATTACTTATATCATGTAATATAATGCAAACACTTTGAGAGTAAACATAATACTGAATTGTTTAGGGAATAATCACAAGGAAGAAAGTCTGCATGTGATTTTACAGATGCACTTTCTCAATGTTTCAACCCTTGCTTCATTAGCATGTAGATGTAGGGAATTGTCTACAACTAGAGCAAACAACTCTATCATTAGGATTTCCCCTAAAAATTAATTAAGGAGAACTGAAATTTAGTTCTAAGGATGTTGATCAAAAGATTGGACATAATGGTTAAAACAGAATAAACCACTTTAAATATTGAAGGATGCAGCTTTTGTCAATTTAGGTAAATTGCTAATTCATGGAAAAAGACATAAACTGTTTAAAGTTATGTAGTTATATACTTTGTTAGATGCACAAATGTTTAAAATATAGTGTTAAATATTAAAGAGTTTTTAATACATAAGTACACCATAATGCATATTTTAAAAGAAACTCACATAAAAATCCCTGCCAAACTTCAGTTAATATTAGTTACAGCAGTCTTGTAGGATAACAGATGATTTTTATTTTTTTTTTCCTTTTTGCTTATTCGTACACGTTTTTATTAAAATGTCTCATTGTTCTAGACTACAAAGGAAAAAATAAGTTTCATTTTCTCCACTTTCAGCCTTCACTTTGACAATTGAGGGACAAATTCATTCCTGTTGGGTCACAGACAACTTAATGGAATTCTGAGATTGTCCCTTATTTTGCTTCTGTGTATGAAGAATTTGTCCATTTCAATTTTCCTCCAGAGCAACTCTCTGTATGTGAAACCTTCCAAGTTTGTAGTCTGAGGGAATGAGGATTATGCGTGGTGTGGCAGTGTCCTCTGGGATGGCCCTGTTCTTTTCTTCCTTCTATAGTGACCTAATGTAGGTGGAAGCTAGGAGCACTACTTAGGGAAGGGAGCCAGGCCAGCCTAACTGGTCTCCTGTGGGGCCCTGAAAGGCAGCCTATTTTGGTTGAAGGAGGCTTGCTCTGGTGACCCAGTAGAAAACTCTACAAGGGACAGAACAGCAAGCCACGTTCCCAGAGACAGGTTCCTGACACCGCAGAACACCCAACTCCATAATTCTGTGATTATAAGACATATAGACAATGTCCAAAGATCCTGGTATTCTGGCTAGAATCCACCCCCACAGTTACCTGACTATAGCTAGCCAGGTATGCTCCTCCCCATAGTTACCTGGCAACAGCAAGATAGTCCAGCCCACAATAAAAGGGGCTGCTTGGTCCCTCCTTGCTCTTTTTAGCTCTCACCTTTCTTACTCTCCTCTCTAGACCTCCTTCTCTCTCTCTCCTTTCCCCCATCTCTCCACATGGCCATGGCTGGTCTCCCTCTTTCTACCTTCTCTCTTTCTCCCTGCCTTTCTACAATAAAGCTCTAAAACCACAGACTGTCTCTGCTCATCAAGGCCTGCTGTGCCTAAGGAGCCCATCTAACCTCTTGGACAGAAGGCCTTCCGGGGCTCCTACCATGGATCAGACCAAGGACTCTCTCCTGAATGGGAACCACCCAGCACCCCCTCTTCCCCTGCCCTCTCCTCCCTTTGGCCCCAGGAATGGCTGAGCTGCTCCCCCACCCCATTTGTTCTCAGCTCTTCCATGGTGTCCAGCAGTTTCTGGGATGCCTGAGACTGAGAACCTGTTACCTATGACTGCCCCTTGTTCTCCCACTCCCTCTTTCCCTCATGCCCACTGCCCAACAGTTTCCCTTGCAATCTGCTTTTAGTTGTTGCTATTTCTGATAGATCTTTGGTACCTTCTATGTGATGTGGTCTAAACAGCATTCACAAGCGGCAGCAAGATATTTACCATCTACTTTTTTTTCACCCTTCTCTTATAACACATACTTCCTCCAACCATCACCATCATGATTCAGAAATGAACAAACTTTATTCAGTCTGGTTTCCTTTGAAGAACTTCATAGAGATCATGTAAAGCTCAAGTACTCATGACAAATCCAATGAGGAAACAGTGCCTGCTGGCCAGCTTGTTCTGTGGCCTTCTATTCTGCCTTTGCCAATTCAAAGGGGCCTGGCAATGGATCTCAATTCATTTCCATAGCTACATCTCAATACAAGACCTAGTAACAGTCTTCACCACTTTCAGCATCCTCACCCTGACCCTGGCCAATATGTGTATGGTATGATTCCCTTGTAATCTTTATTCTTATTTAAATTTAGTTGTGCTTTTGTTTGGAAAAGGAAGTGCTTTCCTCCATTTCTGTGGACTGAAGGAAATTTTTCACTTCTCCCATGAGTTAGAAGTCCTTTAAACCCATTTCTTCCTAGAAACTGGGGGGTAATGCAACTGTTAAAATATGAGTAGGTTTTTCTTTGGACTATTAGAAGAAGTTTATTCTTAAAATAGATGAATAAACAATGTTGTGACATGTGAAGGCATGGTGTAGCCTGATGTCTGTTTTTGTTTGTTTCTTTTCTTTTCTTTTCTTTTCTTTTCTTTTCTTTTCTTTTCTTTTCTTTTCTTTTCTTTTCTTTTTTTCTGCTCCCTCAAAAGGGGTGCCTGTACTCAGGTGAGGTCAGGTGAAATCTTAATCAGCAGATAAGGCTAGAGCCTGTGATTTGGCAGTGTGATGAAAGGCAGGGCTGAAAGTTTTAGAGAGAGTAAAGAGAGATAGAGAGACAGATAGAATGAGATGGAGGATGGAGAGATGATGGAGGAAAAGAAAGGTGAACCAGAACCACATGGCCTTTACAAGCCGCAAGTTGCTAGGGTTTTCATAGATGGCAAAAAAAGAGTAATGTAGGGTACATTTGCCCAATCTCGGAGTACAGTATGAATTTATATCAATTTGATTTGTGTTCTTTGCACAGACATTTTGGAGTTCGAAATTCACCTTTATAAATCTGGCAGATATATTAAAAGTCTCTGGTGTTATCATTTTACAGAATTAAGGGGATCTAAGCTAGGGAAAGCTTTCTTTCTTTCTTTCTTTCTTTCTTTCTTTCTTTCTTTCTTTCTTTCTTTCTTTGTTTTTGTTTGTTTTTTGAGACAGGGTTTCTCTGTATAGCTCTGGCTGTCCTGGAACTCACTTTGTAGACCAGGCTAGCCTTGAACTCAGAAATCCGCCTGCCTCTTCCTCTCGAGTGCTGGGATTAAAGGCGTGCACCACCACGCCCAGCTTTTGATAGCTGACTTTCTACAGACCAGCCATAGCGGGTAGATGGCCTGGGAAGTGTGAGTGGCCTGACAGCAAGTTAGCTGCAGGATCCATGGGGGTGGGCAAGAATGGCAGTTGTCAGTGCCTAGCTGGTTTAGCGTGGACTGTTTAGCATGGACTGTGACTACCTGTCACAAAGTCGTGGAGAGTTAGAATGACTTTCTTATCAAATGCCAAACAAATTATAAAATTATGACATAATTATGACCAGAAATATATAGTAATCAAGATGATAGAACAGATAGCCTTGTGGTGGTTTGAATATGCTTGACCCATGATTAGCACTATTAGAAGGTGGGTGTGGCCTTTTTTGAGGTGGTGTGTCATGGCTTTGATACCCTCCTCCTAGCTGCCTGGAAGTCAGTCTCCTCTTGGTTACATTCAGATCAAGATATAGAACTCTCAGCTCCTCCAGTACCATGCCTGCCAGGATGCTGCCATGCTTCCTACCACAATGATAATGGAATGACCCTCAGAAACTGTAAGCCAGCCCCAGTTAAATATTGTCCTTTATAAGAATTGTCATGATCATGATGTCTCTTCACAGCAATGGAAACCCTAACTAAGACTTCCCTCAACAGATCTTAGTGTGAAATAGCTCAGTATACACTAGGTGAACTATTGCAGACTAATGAGAAGAGATTATATATTTAACAAAATTATTAAAAACAATTTTTTGGGAAAACACTGTTACATTTCAATATTATTCAGCAAAATATATTTCAGGTGGCTTGAGCTTAAATATATGACTATAAAAGACCCCCCAAAATTAAAAAAAAAAGATAATTTTGAACTCATCTTTAGTTTATAAACTATTACAAATCATTGAAAGCATTGGAAGAGAGCAAATGCTTATTTGTATTAAATAAACAAATACACAAATAGATATTGAAATTATACTGTAACAGAAGTAAATGAAATATTGTTGAATAAATAGTGCTGGAACAGGAAAAAAAAATACAATTAACCAGCAACCAAGGTACTAATGTCTCCATAAAAAAAAAATGGGCTGTGAAAATGGACCCTTATTCACTGTTGGTAGAAGTGTGAATAATGCTGTATAACCATTCTGGAAAACAGTTTGAAGACGTCTCAAGAAATTAGAAGTTACCATATAACCCAGCTATTTCACTACTGTGTATATACTCAGAGAGCTCCATACCATATCTTAGAGATATCTGTTCCTCTGTTTACTGCTGCTTTATTCATCATTGCAAAGACTTGGAATCAATCTCATTGTCTATCAACAGATAATATAATGAAATATAAAATTGTGGTATATATTCATATATATGTATATATATTATTTATATATATATATATATATATATATATATATATATATATATATATGAATACTAGTCAACTCTAAAGAAAATGAAGCTAAAATTTTGCAAGAATATAGATGTACTTAGAATATTTAATATTAAGTAAGGTCCCACAATCACAGAAAGAAAACACCACATGCTATCTTTAATATGAAGAATCTACCCCCAAACATATGTATATATGTAAATAAATGTACATATGGGTTCAGTAAACATGAAAAAAGAAAACAAGAAAAGTTAAATATGAGGGGACAATGAAAGGCTAAATTGAGGTAATAAACATGAGTTATGAAAAAATATAAAACTAATTGGTTTTCTAGTTCTAATTATGTCACGGTTTTTCTTTTGAGTAGTAGATAAGTATGGAAATTTTATTACATACTGAAGGTGTAAGATTTAATGTGAAAGATCACATCTTCCATCCCCAAAACCTATTCTAATAGTGTATGAAAGTTCTTTGATCTATATAGACTTTGGGTCCGATTAATTTAGTGTATGATGTTTTTATTTCCTTGCTATTTTTAAAATAAAGCTTATGAATTTGAAAAGTAATCATATATGAAATAATAAAAATAGCTTCAACTTAAAAGAAAGACAGACCATGATATAGACAGTAATGGACAGATGAAATCATTCTATTTGAGTCACACATGAGCTCCCTAGTAGTAAAATCTAAGGAGGGAAAAAGATGATATTTTATATATAAGAAGAAAAGGTTGTTTTTTAAAAAAATATCTACAAAAATAAAGACAGGTACAGTGGGAGAATTGTTTGTACCCCCAGAAAGTAACTGAGAAGACTGGCCTAAACTTTTAGTTAAATGACTGAGGTTAATGTGGACTGATCATCCTCCTAGCTAAGATCTAGGTAGATGTACAGTGTAATATGTGCACAAGAATGTTAATAATATGCTTATTTATAACAATTTTAGTTGGAAGTAAATTATTATCCAATGATTGGGAAACTGAGGTTCTCTTCTTTGCACAGTTTTAATATCTGTGACACAGACCAAACAGTACATGTGTTAGAGAATTCTAAGTGGCATGGCGAAGTGCCCTTGCAAGGAGAAGCTAAATAGGAAACTATTTATAGCATGGCTTTTATTTCCTATCACTCTTTTTTCAATGTATTCTGTGTCCAAGGTTTTCTTTTAATTATAAAAGATTTAAGTATTCAATATGTTTTCTTAATTATAACTTTAAATAACATCTACTTCTTTTATTGTTTGCATTAAAAAAATAGCCCATTTGAAACATAGCTGTCATACAACAAATGGCATGCATTAAAAGGCTCCTGTAAAACCATCACCATATTTTTCTAAATGAGCATTCTACAATTAGAGTCTTATTATGAAAACATACAGTCTCAAGAAAAAGGTGCTACAAAGCTCAGATCATTTATGTCTCATAAATTCTCTTTCATTATATTGAACATGTTTTCAAAATTTGCTGCAAGATGCGCATGTTGCTTTTATGAGCAGACAATCTTTGAGGAAAGGCTAGTGGCCTATTGGTCCTGGTTTCCCAAGTAGTTTCTCCATACATACTTATTTTGGTTAACCTTTCTCCTCAACGGCTGTCTCCTCCATCCTCATTATTTCACCATTTGTTGAAAACAATCTATCCCCAGAATGTCCCTTCTCTAATGGCATTTTACCTATATTATATTATCCCTGTTTTGTAAATGCATCTCTGACAATGGTCTATTTCTAGTTTTCTAGATTCCACATGAACTCCAAGTTAAACACCCCAAACAAAAGATTTGATAATAAGACACTCATTTAAGCGATTAAATGTGGCATTTATCTTTTGGGGCATGGGTGACCTCAATATATGTATGTGTATATATATATATATATATATATATATATATATATATATATATATATATATATATATATTTCCTGTCCATTCTTGCTAGGGTCTGCAACTTGCCAATTAGCTTAGATTGAGTGGCCAGCCAGACTCAGGAATGCCTGCCTGTTTCCTTGGGAATGGAGTCATAACCACATGCTCTACTTTTCACATGGGTCCTGAGAAATTGAACTCAGATCCTCATACTTACACTTTTACAAACTAAAGTATTTCCACATCCTTCAGAGCCATCGATGGTGGAGCTAAAAAGGAAGCAGTAATGGAAGCAAAGTCACCTAAGGGGAGTAGACAGCAGGAAATAATCAAACTCAGGGGTGAAATCAACCATGTGGAAACAAAAAGAACTATCCAAAGAATCAATCAAACCAGGAGCTGGTTCTTTGAAAAAGTCAACAAGATAGACAAACCCTTGGCCCGACTCACTAGAGGGCACAGGGATAGCATCCAAATCAACAAAATCAGAAATGAAAAGGGAGACAT
>LR753359.1:1251698-1292359 GCA_902729485.2 Mus minutoides | reverse complement strand
CTAGTTGGCCATCAGTGGGAAGAGAGGCCCCTTGGTTATGCAGACTTTATATGCCCCAATACAGGGGAACGCTGGGGCCAGGGGGTGGGAGCGGGTGGGTAGGGTAGCAGGGCCGGGAGGGGGGAGGATATAGGGAACTTTCTGGATAACACTTGAAATGTAAATGAAGAAAATATCTAATAAAAGTTGAAAAAAAAAAGAAATGAATGGATTGTCAGGATGGAAGAAGGAGGGCTAGAGTCCAAGTTATAAGATAGCCTTGACTTTTGAGGAAGGACATCTTTTCCTTTGGGACTAAAAATAACTAAGGAAGAACAAGAGATGTTAAATAGAGAAGCAGTGAAACTGGGATAGAAGTTAGATAAGCAATTGCATCTGGGATGTAAATTAGAAAAGCCTGTTTGAAACAAAATAGATTAGGCTTTTAATTAAAGTTATCACCATTGCTAATATTTTAGTACATAATTGATTTTGTCATACTTCAAATTGGATTATCACACTTGCTCCGTATAATTCCTCTTCAAGGGGGTGTTCCTTGGCATAGTCAGGAGACACTCTATGTCAAATATAATACTGACATGTTGAAAGGGTGACCAAGCTTACCTATGCATCCATAGTCATCTGTAAAACAGTGACTTCTTAAATAATTCCTTTAAAATTCTTTCAACAAAACACTACTAAGAAAGGCAGTGCTAGCATTATTTACAATAAATAACTGGGTAGAACATGAATTGATCAGTAGTCTAGAGTCTCTAAAGTGGAGTAAGAGTCTACTCAGCTAAATCATCTGACAAACATGGAGTTGTCCTCAGTTCTATGCAGATCCAGTGACAGTCCTAAGTGGATGTTACACAGTAGAAATTCTTTGCTACATTCTGCCTGCTTCCTTTAGGATCCTTTATGTTTTATAAAATCACTTAAAAAAAAATGCCCTTTCCTTTCCTTGTTCCTGGCATATTCTAATGTTTCAGAGCATTGATAATTTTCAGAAAGCACATGAAATTATAGAACTTGCTTGCCATCACTATGCCTTCATTTGAGAACTGAGCTCTGGGAAGAGCATATATAAATTTTCCAGTAATTGTGTTGGCCAAAGGATATCAAGAACTTATATTAAATAGCCTGATGCATCTGCCTTAACTCTAGATAGGAATTCGCCAAAGATAATTTTTTGGCAGTTTTTGTGTCCTTCCTATCTCTGTGGTCTTCATTTCAGCTAGGTTCATAATTGAAGTCATTTCTTTTCTGAAAGATGGCAACATTCCATCCTGTTGTTGGAGCACATATTTTTGTGCAGAAGTTGTATACATTTCAGAAGATCTCCTCTTCAGTGACTTGGTAAAGTAACTTTTATTCTCTATTGTTAGTAGTGACATATCGCTGAAGGCACTTGACACATTCCATGCTTTAGTTTCTCATTTCCAAGATGATAATATTGGGTCTGGCCTTATCTTTTGTAATTTTTCAGAGGTTCAACGGGATTTTGTGGAAATGTACTGTGACAAGAATTCCAGATGAAACAAATAAAAGAGATTTTTCTCTTTGGAAAGAGAAAGCAGCCAATGGGAGCAAGTTTCTCCCGTCTAGAATGTTGGCATTGGTATGTGAGCATTGGTTCATTCAGTGTTTTAATAAAGATATGTAGTCAAATTGTTATGAACCATCATAGCTCAGAATCAGAAGTGTGCTACCTTTCATCCTCCATCCTCTACCTTCCATCCTCCATATGAATACATGGTACAAAATGGCACCCAAGACTGCATTTCCTTGTGGAACTGATAGTTGGAACTCAGTAATTATGGGTAGAAAGCCCTGTTTGCTTTTTGGAGTATGGTTTTTATGTTTAGTGTGATTCTATTCTGATAACTTAATTGGTCCACTGATTTGTTTATAATATTGAAATTACCTCTCAGCAATGTCAGTAATGATTTATTTTGATATTATAAAAAGTCATTAAAAGTAAGATAATACTCCTTCTCCTATTCCTTTGCTGGTTTCCTCAAGATAATTGCCTTAGGATTTATAGTTCTGCTATTTCTAAAATAAGAACATTTGCCCATGCAAAAACTATTTGCTTAGCTCTAATAAAATATTATCTACTTAGACTTTTTTTCCTTTCTGAGAAAAAAGTATGTTTGAATGTTGAACATTTTCATGACACATTTAATTTATACTGCAAAGGGAATATTGTAAGTATGAAGACCTGGTATGAGTGTAGCAAAGGGAAGACTTAGAGTAGATAGAGTAGGAAGGAATTTGTGTGTGAATTCACATCTCAGTTTCTTTTTATTCACACAGGCTAATGGGAAGATTTCTACATCACTAAATTACTGCTGGATGATTAGAACAATGAATATTGTTAGATCCTCACCATTATCTCCTCAACTTCAAAAATTTCAGTTAGCTAGCCCAGCTTCAATGCCTGCAACTATATATATATATATATATATATATATATATATATATATATATATATATATATATATGCCCAAGGACTATCTTTGCATACTAATGCCACTCTGACCATATACAGACAAGGATACCAGGATATCAATGCTCCCTGGGAGTATTATACCCTCAGTGGCTAATAAAAGACTAAATAAGTTCTTCAGCCTCTTCTGCCCCCTGGATGGTGTAATACTACCTACTGTGTTTTGTGCTGTATTTAGAGTTTATGGGGGAGACTGATTTCACATCCCCAGTGCTAAATTTAACACAATGTGCCTTGATCTGTGCTTTCCTTCTGCATCACTCCTATACCTTTATTGGTTGTTAAAGGGATCATCTCCAAAACTTCTGTCTGTAATCAAGCCTGAAGTAGAAATTTTTGGTTTCTTTGAAAATTCAGTTGTGTCACTTGATATTTTTTCGAAGTTGTCTTATGAGAGGATGTTTTGCTGAAACAGACACTTGAGAGGATGTTTTGCTGAAGCAGACATGTGAGAGTACATGTGATATTTTGCTGCAGCAGATGCTTAAGAGGGTGTGTGATGTTTAGAAAGAGTATAAATGGAACTCCATAAACAACGAGAGGTCATTCTTGCATTGTGTCTCCATGCAATGCTTCTTTGGTATTCACTGGTCTTTAGTTTTTGCTGGTCTTTGCTGGCCATGCAATGCTTTACTTATCTAGCTTATTCTCAGGTCTTCATTTGTCTTCACTTCATAGAGAGAAACACATCAAAGAACTTCTCATGGTATTCTAGCTGATGCTGGCCACTTCCATTGACTCATGCAGATTTGACAGATGGGAGCCTTGCAGTTTCTGCTGCATCAAGCTGCTGCTATGGATTCATGTTTGGTGTTTGCTTTTGGACTAGACTGCTAGTATCCTGACAACAAAGAATGGAATCACCCCAAAGAACTACTTCTAAACAGGTCCACAAAACCCTTTTCTTATTAACCTTTTTCCCCCCAACCTCCAATCAGTGGGTCAGAAGGGAGGTTGAAGCATTCAAGAACTCTAAATAAAGTAGGTTTAGAAAAATCTAAACCTACACAAACCTCTGACACAAGAGCTGCTTCTAGGAAAATCTAAGCAATAACACATAAGAACCAAAGCTTTGTTCAGAAAAGTGGTTAGGGAAAGTGGTGTGCAGCTTGAGTTGCAAAGGGAACATGAGGTATCATACTGTATGGATTAAGATTATACAGAATTCTATAAAGGTGATGATATTTTAAGTAGCAAGTAAGGTAAGTTCATTTGGGTGGGGAAGCAGAGATAGAAAGAGAAGTTGAGTAGAACTTATGAGTGACAGGCATGCATAGGAATCTGGACTCATAGGCAAAAAGAGACAAGTTGCTTGTAGTGCACTGCATTTTTCAGCTAGAGATGGTACAGCAAGAGCTTTTGTGAGCTCTCCTCCCTCTGACTAGTCCTTTCACAGTCCTCCCATCCCCCATCCTTCATTACCATAAGTTCAACAGAGAGAGCTAGAATTGGTTAATATACATTTCCAGCTATCTTAATGATAATGTGTCAGGAAATGCATGTGGAAAGACCACTAGAGTGAGAATGAGAACCAGGAAGTAGTTAAAATTCTCAGCTAAGACACAGAGGACAGTAGAGTCAGAGGAGAAAGATGTGTGACATTTAAAAATAGACCTAACTTGACTAATTAGTCTTTTCTGCCCATGGTAACCTTACTCTGTGTTATGGTAGTAATCGCTTCTGGAAAGCTGTGACATATTTTATAATTGAACTGTCAGGTTCATACTTAGTTATAATTCACTCACAGATAAGTGTGTCTTGTTAACCAAATTATGTTGCCTCCCTGAGAAAGCTAGTATGAGGACTTTGCTGTTTTTTGTCTTTGTGTGCTTTTTACAGGCTCATGATAGACCATTAACATGATGAAAGATTGATTATTGTCTTGGGTACCAAACTGTAATTTAGCCCTACTTTCATTTTTCTTTCTCATCAACTACAGAATCATATGCATTTATCAAAATGGGTGTCATCCGTTTTGAAATTCATGAAGTGAGATTGCACACTTGTCAAACATTTTTTTTCTGTCATTGACAAAAACCATCAACATCAAGCTTTTCTTAAGTGCTTTGGAAATAGACATGTCCAGGTGAAAGAATGGTGGAATCAAAATGAACGACTACCAGGCTGGAAAGGCTCATTCAGTCTATGAATGTTTGTTTCAATGCATTCAGGGTATGCAGTGAACTGCCAGACCCTGGCTGAAGGCTGAGAATGTTGATCCATTCATTCAAAAAATATTTAGTTCCCACTTTGCTTGGCACTGTCCTACATACTAAAGAAACTAATAACAAAGCAAAGTCCCTTCCCTCATAGAGCATGCCTTCTAGATAGTTCACTTGATATTACATATATATGAGAACATAAGGTAAAGGCACTAAACTAAAATTATTAAAGAATGGAAAGCTGAACAAATGAATAAACAATGTATTGCACATGTAGGTGATCCAGGCAAATACTTGCCCAGAAATGGCTATGCCAAATACTTGATAAGACCTGGAACAATGGTTCTCAACCTTAATGCTGTGATACTTTGATAAAGTTCCTTATGCTGTGATGATCCTAAACCATAAAATTATATTCATTGCTACTTCATAACTGTAAATTTGCTACCATTATGAATCAAAATGAAATTATTCATGTTCTCCTATAGTCTTAAAGGGATTGCAACCCACAGGTTGTGAACTGTTGACCTAGAGGGAGTCATTTGCTTTCCTATACCTGTTTGTAGCACTGTGATTCAGCTGAAGTTTCACTATTGATTAGAACCTCTGAGCATTGAATACTACCCCCAACGAAGGATATTGAAGAAAAATACTGACTATAGACTTAGAAACCTAAAGTCTCATACCAAAGGTGTGAAACATGTTTCTTTGATGTTTAGTAATGAAATAATGCTTCTTATTTTTACTCTTTGCTTTTAATATGGCATTAAAGAAGGTTATAATGAGTACAAGACAAGGAAGCAGAGTCCAAATTTTATTAGATATTTTCTTTATTTACATTTCAAATGCTATCCTGAAAATACCCTATACACTCCCCCCGCCCTACTGCCCTACCCACCCACTCCCACTTCTTGGCCCTGGCGTTCCCCTATACTGGGGCATATAAAGCTTGCAAGACCAAGGGACTTCTCTTCCCAATGATGGCCAACTAGGCCATCTTCTGCTACATATGCAGCTAGAGACACAAGCTCTGGGGGTACTGGTTAGTTCGTATTGTTGTTCCACCTACAGGGCTGCAGACCCCTTCAGCTCCTTGTGTGCTTTCTCTAGCTTCTCCATTGGGGGCCCTATGTTCCATCCTATAGATGACTGTGAGCACCCACTTCTGTATTGCCCAGGAACTGGCATAGTGTCACAAGAGACAGCAATATCAGGGTCCTTTCAGCAAAATCTTGCTGAAATATGCAATAGTGTCTGGGTTTGGTAGCTGATTATGGGATGGATCCCCAGGTGGAGTAGTCTCTGGATGGTCTATCTTTTTGACTTAGCTGCTAACTTTGCCACTGTAACTCCTTCCATGTTTTTTTTTTTCCCTATTCTAAAAAGGAATGAAGTATCCACACTTTGGTGTTTGTTCTTGTTTTTCTTGTGTTTTTCAAATTGTATCTTGGGTATTCTAAGTGTCTGAGCTAATATCCACTTATCAGTGAGTACATATCAAGTGACTTCTTTTGTGATTGGTTTACCACACTAAGGTTGATACCCTCCAGATACATCCATTTGCCCAAGGATTTCATCAATTCATTGTTTTTAATAGCTGAGTAGTACTCTATTTTGTAAATGTACTACATTTTCTGTATCCTTTCCTCTGTTGAATGACATCTGGATTATTTCCACCTCCTGGCTATTATAAATAAGGCTACTATGAACATAGTAGAGCATGTGTCCATATTACCGGTTGGAACATTTCTGGGTATATGCCCAGTAGAGGTATTGCTGGATCTTCCTGTAGTACTATGTCCAATTTTCTGAGGAACCACCAGACTGATTTCCAGAGTGTTTTTACCAGCTTACAATCCCACCAACAATGGAGTGTTCCCCTTTCTTCACATCCTCACCAGCATCTGCTGTCACCTGAATTTTTAATCTTAGCCATTCTGACTGGTGTAAGGTGGAATCTCAAGGTTGTTTTGATTTGCATTTTGCTGATGATTAAGGATGTTGAACATTTTTTTTTTCAAGTGCTTCTCAGCCATTAGGTATTCCTCAGGTGAGAATTTTTTGTTTAGCACTGTACCTCATTTTTTAATGGGGTTATCTGAATTTCTAGAGTTCAGCTTATTGAGCTCTTTGTATATATTGGATATTAGTTCCCTATCAGATTTAGGATTGGTAAAAATCCTTTCCCAATATGTTGGTGGCCCTTTTGTATTATTGACAGTGTCTTTTGCCCTATAGAATCTTTGCAATTTCATGAGGTCCCATTTGTGGATTCTTGATCT
Organism: Mus minutoides; assembly: GCA_902729485.2. NCBI lineage: Eukaryota > Metazoa > Chordata > Mammalia > Rodentia > Muridae > Mus > Mus minutoides. The sequence goes on along the minus strand of LR753359.1, from coordinate 1,285,424 downwards.
TACAGTAGAAGCCATTGCTGTTCTGATTAGGAATTTTATGCCAGTGCCAATATCATGAAGGCTTTTCCCCACCTTCTCCTCTATAAATTTCAGTATCTCTGGTTATATGTGGAGTTCTTTGATCCACTTAGATTGAGCTTTGTATAAAGAGATAAGAATGGATCAATTCGCATTCTTCTACATGATAACCACCAGTTGTGCCAGCAACATTTGTTGAAAATACTATCTTTTTTCCATTGGATGGTTTTAGCTCCCTTGGCAAAGATCAAGTGACCATAGGTGTATGGATTCATCTCTGGGTCTTCGATTCAATTCCATTGATCTACCTGTCTGTCACTGTACCAGTACCATGCTGTTTTTATCACAGTTGCTCTGTACTACAGCTTGAGGTCAGAAATGGTGGTTCTACCAGAGGATCTTTTATTGTTGAGAATAGTTGTTGTTTTCTTAGGGTTTTTATTATTCCAGATGAATTTGCAAATTGACCTTTCTAACTCAGTGAAGAATTGAGTAGGAATTTTGATGAGGATTGCAATGAATTTATATATTGCTTTCAGCAAGATAGCCATTCTGACTATATTAATCCTGCCAATCCATGAGCATGCTCCCATCTTCTGAGATCTTCTGAGATCTTCTTCAATTTCTTTCTTCACAGACTTGAAGTTCTTATCACTCATTTCTTTCACTTCCTTAGTAGAGACACACCAAGGTATTTTATATTATTTGTGAGTATCATAAAGGGTGTTGTTTCCCTAATTTATTCTCAGCCCATTTACTTATTGTGTAGAGAAAGTCCATTGATCTGTTTGAGTTAATTTTATATCCAGCTACTGAAGTGAAGCTGTTTATCAGGTTTAGGTGTTCTCTGGTGGAATACTTAAGGTCACTTATATATACTATCATATCATCTGAAAATAGTGATATTTTGTTTTGTCATGAAATACTTTGGTTTCTCCATCTATGGTAATTGAGAGTTTTGCTGGGTGTTGCAGCCTGGGCTGGCATTTGTGTTCTCTTAGGATCTATATAACATCTGTCCAGGATCTTCTGGCTTTCATAGTCTCTGGTGAGAAGTCTGGTGTAATTCTAATAGGCCTGCCTTTATATGTTACTTGACTTTTTTCCCTTACTGCTTTTAATATTCTGTCTTTATTTAGTGCATCTGTTGTTCTGATTATTATATGTCGGGAAGAATTTCTTTTCTGGTCCAGTCTATTTGGAGTTCTGTTGACTTCCTGTATGTTCATGGGCATCTCTTTCTTTAGGTTTGGGAAGTTTTCTTCTATAATTTTGTTGAAGATATATGCTGGCCCTTTAAGTTGAAAATCTTCATTCTCATCTACTCACTCCTATTAGCCATAGGTTTGGTCTTCTCCTTGTGTCCTGGCTTTCTTGGATGTTTTGAGTTAGGATCTTTTTACATTTTGCATTTTCTTTGATTGTTGTTTCCATGTTGTCTATGGAATCTTCTGCACCTGAGATTCTCTCTTCCATCTCTTGTATTATTTTGCTGGTGCTCACATCTATGGTTCCTTCTTTCTTTCCTAGGGTTTCAAACACCAGAGTTGTCTCCCTTTTGTTTTTCTTTATTGTTTCTACTTCCCTTTTTAGGTCTTGGATGGTTTTATTCAATTCCATTGCCTGTTTGGTTGTGTTTTCCTGTAATACTTTAAGGGATTTTGTGTTTCCTCTTTAAGGACTTCTACCTGTTTAGCAGTGTTTTCCTGTGATTCTTTAAGGGCTTCTACCTCTTTAGCAGTATTCTCCTATATTTCTTTAAGTGAGTTATTAATGCCCTTCTTAAGGTCCTCTACCAGCATCATGAGATATGACTTTGAGTCTGAATCTTGCTTTTCAGGTGTGTTGGGTTAACCAGGACTAGTTGAGCTGGGAGTGCTGGGATCTGATGATGGTGAGTGGTCTTGGTTTCTGTTGGTAAGATTCTTATGTTTGCCTTTTGCCATTTGGTAATCTGTAATGTTAGTTATAATTGTCTCTGGCTGGAGCTTGTTCCTCCTGTGATTCTGTTAGTCTCTGTCAACTGTCCTGGGAGTTCAGCTCTCTTCTGAGTCTCAGTGGTCAGAATATTCTCTTCAGGCTAGCTCCCCTCTTACAGGGAAGGTGCACAGAGGTCTGGCATTCAAACCTGCCTCCTGGCTGAAGATAAAGGCCTGAAACAGGGCCTGTCCCAGAAGATCGGTTGCCTCTGCAGTCTGAGTGCTCACCTGCACAGACTGGTCTCCAAGGGACCCAAGACACAAGATGGTTCCCTCACCTGCTCTGGAGGTCAGAGCCCTCCCAGGTGGTCACCTCTCCCCTGGCAGGGAAGGTGCCCAGATGTCTGTAGCCCAAAACAGGGCCTGTCCCACAAGCAGTGTCCCTTCTGCCTTTCCCAGAAGCTGTGTCACTTCTGCAGTCCACACTCTCTCCTGTGCAGACTGGTCTCAGAAGGACCAGGGAGACAAAATGGCTCCCTCACCTGCTCTGGGGGGTCAGAGCTCTCCTGGGTGGCCACCTCTCCTCTGGCAGGGAATGTGCCCAGATAGTGTGAAACAGGGCTCTGTCCCAGAAACTGTATTGCTTCTGCCTGTCCCAGAAGCTGTGTTGCTTCTGCAGTCTGCTTCCTCACCCTCCACAGTCCCCAAAGTGATCTGCTCACACTGGTCTTAGAGTGACCAGGGAGACAAGATAGCTCCCTCACCTGCTCTGGGAGTCACAGCCCTCCCTGGGTGGCCACCTCTTCTCTGGTGGAGAAGGTACCTGGATGTCTGCAGCCCAAAACAGGGCCTGTCCCAGAAGCTGTGTTGCTTCTGCAGTCTGCTCACTCACCCTTCGCAGTCTGCGAGCTGATCTGTACACACTCCAGAGTTCAATTTTAAGAATTGAATGAAAGAAGTGAAAAAATCATTTGCAGAAATCTAAGTGTTGACACAAAAAATTTAAGACGCTCAACAGGCAATTAGAAGTAATAAGAAATATCAACATTCGTGGCTGAAAATAAAATTTGAAATTCAGCAGCAACTAATTTTAAAAGAGTAATTTAAAGACTTTTACATATGAATATATTTAATAAAGAATATAAATCCAACCTAATATAGAGGAGCAGATAGAAGTTGCTACCTGATTATAAAGGTTGTTTTCATAAGATGTCCTATAGTTTCTTTGTGTGTGAGAATAGTTTGATAAGATGGGATTAAAATTTAAATAAGGTGATTAAAAAGCTGGAAAATAAAAGACAATTTTGAAAACATAATAAATACAAGCCATAACATAATAAATACAAACATTTTGTGGCACACACACATGTGCATGTGTGTGTGTGTGTGTGTGTGTGTGTGTGTGTGTGTGTGTGTGTGTGTATGAGAGACCTCTTTGAAAATAGGACTCTTCTAAGGCCAGATCTCATTGAAGCATGAAAACAATAAATCCTTTCCTGCAAAGACACCACCATGTGAGCATTTCAGAGTGCAACTATGCGGATTGTTTATTCAGCTTTTAAGCTCTTCCCTTTCACAGCGGATGTAGACAGCAATGGGGACTTGGAGGAGGATTTGTGAAGAAATGTCTTTGACAGCTGTTGGCTGTCTTCCCCACAAATGCCTTCTGTGGTAGGAGGACTAGGGTTGTTCTCTCTTTAGCTTCAGTCTGAGGAGAACAAAGGATTATGAGAAGCTGGGAAGTAGGTCCGCAATTAGGGGGAGCAGAGAGGATCGGGTTTGGGTTTGCTCAGAAGTCTAGAGGCTCTGTGGGGAACAGGAAATTGCTTTGATGATAGAGTAAAATATACCCGCACTGCGGTGGCCATCCAGCCCTGGAGTTGGCTGGTGCCCAGAGGTCAGAGTGCTTCCCGTGGATTAGACAAGACTGCATACAGAAGAGAAAGCAAGCCTGGAGCTATGCACATCTTTATCGTAGAGAAACATTACTAACAGCAAAAGAATGTGACTCATCAGGGACCTAGAAGGAGCGTCCTGGACACAGGAAATACACAAATACAGAAGGGGAAGCAGCCAGGGGAGGAGCTATGTTGGCCTGGTTCACAGAAAGTTCAGTTTAATGCCTCAGGGGAAATCTCTGTAAATGCTCTGAGTATAAAAGCTAACTTCGAGTGTCTAGTAGGCTTAGTGAACATGAAATCCTCTTTGGCATGCTCCTTTCTTTTTAGGTCTTTTGGAATGAGAAAGCTAGCAAGGAAGTCAGCAGCAGCAGCAGCAGTTGAAAGGCTTTAGGTAAAGACAACAAATAGAAGGATTGTGCACTGTTCCCACAGCACAGCCATCTCATCTACAGGGGGCTCAAGGAGGTAGAATCAACGTAACTGCAGCAGACCCAAGTTACAGTTCATATACAGCTCTTATATAAACTCCTGCTAAATTATCAAAAGTGTATTGCTAAAAATCCTTTCATGTCCCTCCCCAAATTACATACTATGGAGAACTGGATCTTCAACAATATATAATTAAATGAAACCACTCAATACCCGTGGAAATTTCAAACCAGATTATGAACAAAACTGATAGAAATCCTAAATAAAATTTCCATGTACTTCAATCTCCATTGAAATTTACACCGAACCATGTAACAGAATGATCTCTGAGCACTCTTCCACATTGTACCTTTACTATTCAAGATACTAAGGGCATTCTGTTCGGTGAAGAAATTTTTATCTACACTGTAAATCAGGTCCAGAGCACAAGCATTTTTAAGGCTGCATTCATCTTCCCTCCATCTCTCCCTCCTCTTTCTTTCCTTTTAATGGATATGATTTATATAATATCATATCTTAGGTTTACACACACACACACACACACCTCAGTACTGAATTTTACCACCATAAAAGCTGCTCACCAACATACTGCTTTACTTAGGCTGATACGCCAATCATACTTGATCAGATTTTCAAGTGTCTAATACAGTTTGGTGTTACATTCAATTTTTTCTTTTAAATTTTACATGGTATCATTACCTAGACACAGTTATTGCAATTACAACATAGAAACAAAGAACAAAAAAGAAACATAATAGAAATGGAACACAAGCCGGGTATGATGGCGCACGCCTTTAATCCCAGCACTTGGGAGGCAGAGGCAGGCAGATTTCTGAGTTCGAGGCCAGCCTGTTCTACAGAATGAGTTCCAGGACAGCCAGGGCTATACAGAGAACACTCTCTCTCTCTCTCTCTCTCTCTCTCTCTCTCTCTCTCTCCACACACACACACACACACACACACACACACACACACACACACATACACACATACACAATGGAACACAAGTCAGGCACTATCGTGAAGATCTCCACTTGGCCACTGAATACTAACTAGGTGGAAGTCCAGCTGAGGAGAAGGGATGACTGGTAAACTAACCAGTTATGCCAGGAAAAAAACACGCAATTTAATTCAAGACCAAACTCTACAAGATATTTGAAAAAAGACAAATAGAGGTTTCTCTACCAATGATCACCAATTATGTCTAGTCATATCAGAGTATGAATCTCAAACATTCTTCAAAGCCTTATGTAGTAAAAGCTTGTTCTCTAGATGGTGGCACTATTGTGATGTTCTGGAAATATTAGGAAATGGGATTAGAAAGAAGTAAATCATTAGAATTGGTCTAAAGGTGACATTAGAACTCTAGCCTTCACGCATATTCTCCCTCCCTGCTTTACACTCCCACTTTGCCATTATGTGAATAGCTTTGCAAAACAATTAACTTTCTCCATGATGTTCAGTCTTTCTTCATGGGCAAATGGATCAATGGACTGAAACCTTTAAAACCAGGAAACAACATAAATCTCTCCTCCTTTAAGTTCTCTTAGGCATTTTGTTAGTGGCAAAGGTTGAACATCCATGGTAAGAGTAAGTATTGAGGGACTAGAAAGATGGCTGCAATACCTCTCCTAGGCATATATCCAGAAGATGTTCCAACTGGTAATAAGGACACATGCTCCACTATGTTCATAGCAGCCTTATTGATAATAGCCAGAAGCTGGAAAGAACCCAGGTGTCCCTCAACAGAGGAATGAATACAGAAATTGTGGTACATTTACACAATGGAATACTACACAGCTATTAAAAACAATGAATTTATGAAATTCCTAGGCAAATGGATGGATCCGGAGGGTATCATCCTGAGTGAGGTAACCCAATCACAAAAGAACTAACATAACATGTACTCACTGATAAGTGGATATTAGCCCAGAAACCTAGATTACCCAAGATACAATTGGCTAAACACATGAAACTCAAGAAGAATGAAGATCAAAGTGTGGACACTTTGCCCCTTCTTAGAATTAGGAACAAAGCACACATTGAAGGAGTTAAAGAGATCAAGTGTGGAGCTGAAACAAAAGGATGGACCAACCAGTGACTGCTGCAGCCGGGATCCATCCCATAACTATTGCATACACCAGCAAGATATTGCTGAAAGGGCCCTGATATAGCTGTCTTGTGTGAGGCTAGGCCAGTGCCTGGCAAACACAGAAGTGGATGCTCACAGTCAGCTATTAGATGGAACAGAGGGTTCCCAAGGGAGGAGCTAGAGAAAGTACCCAAGGAGCTTAAGGGGTCTCCAACCTTATAGGGAGAAGAACAATATGAACTAATTAGTACCCCCAGAGCTCCTGTCTCTAGATGCATATGTAGCAGAAGATGGCCTAGTTGGCCATCATTGGGAAGAGAGGTCCCTTGGCCATGCAAACTTTATATGCCCCAGTACAGGGGAATGCCAGGGCCAAGATGTGGGAATGGGTGGGTAGGAGAGCAGGGTGGGGGGTGGGGGAGGGTATAGGGGACTTTCAGGATAACATTTGAAATGTAAATGAAGAAAATATCTAATAAAAATTGGAAAAAAAGGAGAAAGATGGCTTAGGTGTTAGAAAACTAGCTGCTTTTCCAAAGGACCCAAGTTCAGTTCCCAGCACCTACATAGTGTTCACAGTCATTCACAACTCGAGTTCCACTGGATCTGATGGACAGCACATGACAGAGATGCATAGGCATACATGCAAGCTAAAGTAGCCATATACATAAACATGATAGATAAATCTTTTTAATAGTTAAGAGAAGAATAAGCTAAATGAAAGTACAACTAGGAATATTGCACCTGCTTCACTGGATAATGCAGTGCATAAATACAAAAATGCCTATTTGTAATCATCAAGTGACTTTCCTTCTATCTGTGGCATATAAAGCATACAGCTCACGTGGCTGAAGTAGAACTCTGAACTTCTGGTTTAAACTGCTGCCTTATTCTTAGACACTGAGTCAATCACTCCTTGCTATTCCAGTTTTGATACTCAAGTGAAGTTTAAATATAAAAGGGGAAGAAGGATGAAATGAGTGAAATGAACAAATAAAAGTGAATAATAGGAAAAAAGAAACCACTGGATCTTCTTAATAGAATCTTGCTGTAACCTGTCCTCTATATAACTCCTGTCTCCACACTTGTCTACCCACTGTGCTCATCTGGTGACAAACCTCCTATTTCTACTACACACTTGTTTAATATATATTGTGACTGAACTTGGCCTCATTTTTTGTGACTTTCTGGATTTTGCCAAGATTTGGAGTCTATTTTGGCAGTATGATTAAGAAAACTGTAGCATACATCTGTGGGAGATCCACATATAACAAATTATGCAGCTGGAATCAAGGTTCTACTCATTTGTCTTCAAAGTGTAGTCATCAAGAATATGGTTATTCAATGACTACACAAACTTGAGACCCATCCCATGTGAGAGAGCCAACCCCTGACACTATTAATGACACTTGGCTATTCGTGCAGACAGGAATTTAGCATAATGTTCTCCTGAGAGGCTTCATTCAACAATAAATAAAAACAGATGCAGAGACCCACAGCCAAATATTAGGCAGCAGCTTGAAGGGTCTTGTGAAAGAGGGTAGAATTGGTGGAGTTGGAGAAATCAAGGTCATCACAAGAAGACTTATAGAGTCAACTTTCCTGGGCCCATGGGGGCTCACATAGACTGAACCATCAACTGAAGAACATGTTGGGGCTAGACCTAGGCGATCCACTAATTTCTAACAAATATGCATATTGGTCTTCCTGTGGTTCCTCTAACATGTGGAGCAGGGGCTGTCTATGACTCTGTTGCCTGACACTGGAACCTCTTACCCTACCTGGGCTCCCTGGTTGGGGCTTCAGCAGGAGAGGATGTTCCTAGTCCTGCTGGGACTAGACATCCTAGGGTGTAGCAGTACCCAAGGGGGGCTTCCCTTTCTCTGAGGAAAAGGGGAGGGAATGACAGGGTGGGGGAGGTTTTGTAAGGGTGGGACTGGAAGGAGAGAAGGGAGGTGGGCTGTGATGGAGATGTAAAGTTAAAGAAATTACTGAAAAAATTTATTATAGTCAGAAGAAAAATAAAATAATATGGCCATTCACATTAGAATAAGTGACATTATTTACTTATGAAACTAAGAACATTTAAGGTGGAATATTATTATGAGTTGGTAAGCATTGTATTACCACAAAATGAGTAGACTCCTTGTTATACAATAGGAATTTGGTTTCTTATAATGATTCTTATTTTCTGTGTAACCTTGGGTCACTTTTTAAATTTTTACTAGTTTCTTTATGTATAGGAAATAAGTAATGACTTTTAAATTGTGAAGTTGTGAAACCAAATGAGATTATGTCTCTAAATTGTTCTATACAATGCTTGGAACATCAACAAACAGTTGAATATACACTTTTACACCTGTATTAGATTCCTGGCATTTAGCTGAGTAGGACAAATACAGAGTTTGTTTTAGTCAGGATGGGCTAAGTTATGCTGCCATAACAAATGACCTTAATGTGCAATTCATTATCTTACTACAAAGGTTGACTTTCTACTCTTCCAACTTACCCATTACAGGTTAACTGTAGTCCTAATCTTCATTATCTCTCTGAGATCCAAAGTGATAATACTGATGTAATGCTTTGGAACATTGCTTGTAGTTATGGGCATGGGCGAAAGATAATTTGGTGTAAAAAGTGCTAGCTTTCAAAACTACTACCCAGAACCAACATGGGCCACTTTTATTCTCATTAATTGATCAATGAAAGTCACTTAGCTGTGGTTATGTCTAACCAAATTCATCTACATGTATAATACTGATTTGGTATAGGGTTGATTGTTCAAATTGTTTATTCCCCAGATTATTTTGAATTAGCTCTCTAGACAAAGAATGGGTAGAAAATATTGGACCAGAGGAATGTCCATTCATAAGAAAACATTTTTATAATAGGCATACCTACATACCTTTTTAATTTTCAAGTCAAATACTATTTCTGTCAAAAAAAAAACTTGTTAGAGGTTTTTTTGTTTTTTGTGGGTTTTTTTGCTGAAAATTGAACTTCCACGGTGGATATGACACTTTGCTTTTTAGAGCACACAGCCATTGTTGGCTGAGAACCACTCACTTGAAGCTAATGTCTACAATGCTTCAAAATATAAAACGCTCCCTTTGTTTTTGTTTTTGTTTTATTTGAGAAATTTCATAGTTGAGCACTGTTTTCCCCCAGGAACAAGCCCCTTATTCGGTTATCCAATACCATGTGGCCACTGGAAATCATATACACATAAACAGCACTAAACAGTCTCATCAGCTTCTATTTATATATTTATGTGCATGTGCAGAACCCCCCCCCACATAAACAGGCACACACATTTTAACAATAGCAAAACTGAGGCCATAAGTTTGAGGAGAGAGGTGGTGGAACATGGAAAGAGAATGAAAAAGGGGGAGAAACTACATATTTTTAATTATTTAATTTAAATTTTAATATCCAAAAACTGAAAAAAAAATGAGATGTGGATCTGGATAGAGATTTCTCAAAAGAAGAAATGACCATAGTTAAGAAATGTTTCTGAAAGTGCCCCACATCCTTAGAAATTAGAAAAATGCAAAAATCTAAAGCTAACATGACATAATCACTAACATGACAGCATAAGTAGAAATTTCTCAGAGATAGCAAATGTACTAAAAGCATTCTGTGAGGCCAGTGAGATGACTCTGAAGATAAAGGCATTAGTTTGCAAGCCTGATGACATTGCGTTCAATATGAAGATCCATATGATGGGAGAAAAATGACTCCTGAAAGTTGTCCTCTGACATCCCCACGATATGAACAAATGTGGGCATGTGACACAAATGAATAAATAAATATAAATAAATAAATATGATAAACAATTTTTAAAAATTAATCTGAAAAAATTTAAACTCTGAAATACTTTTGATACTAAACCTTTTTATATAAGAGTCTGTCAATTTGCTCTTACATTGCTATGTGTTTTTTCTTGAGAGTGTTTAATCCTTAAGATGTTTACAATTGGTGTCTTTTCAATGTTCATATCCTTATATATCAGTGTCTTCTCCATAATTTATTCAAATATTTGTAGTGGTAAAATGGAGATCAGGGTTGAGAAGTATATGTTGAATGTGTTGATGCAGGTAGTGAAAAATGGGTATTATGTAATGGTGGAATTTTTCCTCTTGAAGTAAAAATGTATATTTTTGTTTGTTTGTATTTTCTTGTTGTTGGTGGTGGTAGTGGTGGGTGTTTTTGGTTTTGTTTTTTGCAGTTCTTGGTAGTAAACATGGCAAACTGCTTGGGAAGATTGGAAAGTCAGCTGAGACTCCAAAGAAGCACTCTTGAAGGGTTCAGAAAGGACAAAGGCTGCTAGAGAAAATGAAAGCCACAAGAGAGCTATAGCTGTGTGTTTATAATTAGTAATTACTGAAGGAAAGAGAAACATTTATCCTATTCTGACAACAGAGATTGCAGAATTGCATGAGAGTATTTGCCTATACGCTGTCTAGGATACATTAAGCCCTTAGAAACAGAGAAAAATAACCTTAGCATTAGTGGAAGCAGCAAGATATCATGCTTTTTGAAGTTATCCTTAACCCATGATCCTAGACAACATGTGACATTGTGTGCTTATCACATGGGTGGCTCAATCATAATCATATCTCCATTCATTTTTTACACCAATTGTCCAGTATTGACTCACATCTCTGAAAGAATTAAGTGAGGATGATGTTTCCCATGTGACTAAGTACTACCATGGAGTCATTTGTAAAATTTAAATCCAATTTGGTACCTATTGAGAATCTGTTCTGCACCAGACACTGTGATAGTTTGAATCTACTCAATCTTCATCTCATTTTCAATATATCTTTATAAATGTTTCCCCTTTTTCTGAAGTATTCTAATCCTTTTATCCTCCATAACCTTCCAGTTTCAGTTTACATAACATATTTGGGAAGCATTTCTAGGTCTCCAAGCAAAGATTTACTTTCCCTTCTGTGTACTTTCATAACAATAGAAACATCCCTTACACTGCAAGTGTATTATAGTCTCTTGTTTAATTGCCTGTAGCTTCCATAAGTCTATACACTTTGGGAGGGCAAGACCTGTTTCTTGTTCATTTCTGTATTCTGCACAAAGTTAATCAATGTGTCATTACTTTTTTATGGCTATTCTATGGTCATATTATTACAACATTAGCCAATGTCAATGGCCTAAGATAGTGCTAAGTGACTTGTATCTTTAAGGAATTTATCTACCCGCAAGTAATTAGCTGCAATTGTTGAAGAGCTATCTTCAGAATGGCAGTGGATGAGTAATTTGAGCACTATACATTTTTTTTTCAATCAGATCAACAAAAGCAGAAATTAAAACCTGTCTGTGATATAGGTTTGACCCTGTCATTATCTGGTTGTGTGCTCTTGGAGAATTTTTTTCACCTCACTGAACTGTTTTATTCATTTGTAAAGAAAAATAATAACAGATTATGACCTAAAATGTATGATGAATTAACATTGCTATTATTCCATGTGGCAATTTGAAAAGAGCATCTAAACAATCTTTGACTTTTCTGCCATCCATTGCTGGGGCCTGTGTTCCATATTGAAACTTGGCTTTGGGGCTGCAGGTCAAATAGAACATAGTGGAAGTGTTGCGGGGCAGTTGCAGGCCCAGACTAAGAAACTGACAACTTCAACTTCCTGTTTCTTGGTATTCTTAAATTTGAAGCAAGCCATCACACCACATGGAAACTCAGGCACCCTGTGGAGAAAGCTTCTGAGAAAAGAGAATGCATTCCCCATCCTCAGCCCAACCAGAGCTCTCTGCTGCTAGCCAACAACAGCAAGTCATCAATCAAACCAAGCCATTTTGAAAGATTTCTCCAGCCTCCAGGTCAGCTAGCCCATCTGATACTACCTAAAATACAAAAGAGATATGCCTGCCTAGCCCTTTTAAAAGTGCAGGGTCTTGCACAAAATAAATAGTAATTATTTTTAAGTCACTTGGTTTGTTACACAGCAGTAGATAATTTATATATACCATTTGCTATATTAGTGTCTCTGACCTTTAGTCCATTCTGATATTGTGGTATGCACAAAATCAGCTCTGGATTTCTGACAAATCAATGAGCAACCATAAATGGAACAACAACAGTAGAGAAAATATGCTATTAGGCTACCAAATGTTAGGTGAGTGATAAAATTAACTGACATGTGACAAATGAGTCAACCACTCCCCACTGGAATGTCAGTTCTTTGATTGATGTTGACTCTTCTCAGGACTTTATGGAGATTGTTATCAATTATGAGTGGCTCCCTAAACCACATTAACAATGTTTTCTCTTCATTTGTTTTGTATAGTGACCTTTTCAACAAGGGGCACCAAAGCACACATTCACCTTGGTCTCTGTCAGTGGCCGGAGCTTTGGACCTCAGATGATTTCTATAAAACAACATTTCATCATATTATAAAACAATGTATTACCCTATAGGTGGAAGAACAATATGAACTCACCAGTACCCCCAGAGCTCATGTCTCTAGCTGCATATGTAGCAGAAGATGGCCTAGTTGGCCATCATTGGGAAGAGAGGCCCCTTGGTCAAGCAAACTTTATATGCCCCAGTACAGGGGAACACCATGGCCAAGATGTGGGAGTGGGTGGGTAGGGGAGCAGGGCGGGGATGGGGGAGGGTATAGGGGACTTTCAGGATAGCATTTGAAATGTAAAATGAAGAAAATATCTAATAAAAATTGGAAAAAAAACCAATGTATTTATATCCAGACTAATAAGCTGTACCTAATTAATCCAGGGTTTATAGAGAACAAAGGTTCTTTATTGACTGCTAAGAAGTCAACCCTTTGTGAACTTGGGGTATGAGGATTAATGGTGATGCCTTTGTGGTTCTTTGGAGGAACTAGTGGTTACTGAATAGAACCTAATGTTGAACTTCTGATAACTTCTACTTAAGTGTGATGACTCTTCCTGCTTGGGTCATAATAATTGTAAGCAATTCCCATGGAGCCAAGACTTGGGGTAAAACACAAGTTAATCAGTTGTTTGACCAAGGTACTATGATTTATGTCTTGGTATCCTCATCCTGACAATCATATTAGTGACATTCTGTAAGTTTTTATTTTTTGAAAGTTAAATGAGCTATTGTATATAAAGTACTTAAAACAATTCCTGCAACGTGGAAGTTGCTGTGTGTTAGCGGTTATTACAATTGTCTTTACTAGTACCATTAGCTACTATTATTGCTATTTCTCTCTTACTATAAACCTGAGCATAGCCTAAGATTAAATCCTTTATGTGCTGCTACTAGAGACTACCATACCCAGAAAACCACTTATTAACTGTGAAAGTGTCAAGTGTATAATGGGAATAAAAAGAGCTTTAAGCACCATATCTTTTTCTCTTATATGTAGACTTTTTGACAAGTACAGCATTCACCTCACAGTTCTGCCTTCTCCTAGGTTGTCCACTTCCTTCTCATCACTACTAGCAGGTGCTTCACCCCTACATAGATGCCCCAGCCCAGAAGAAGTCTTCGACACTTTAATGCTTAGATTTCTACAATATAGCTGGAAATTAAAAGTTACACTTTAGTGGTGATCAATATTTTACATATGTTGATGTAGTTTTCTATACTGCCTTTCTACATTTATGATTTTTTCCTAGTCTACTCATGATACACACATGCCAAGGAGTTGTTCCCTGTATGTATGGACTTGCAAACATGTGCATGCAATGGATAAGAAATGGGATGGACCGTGTGATCATGTTCACAGAATAGGATTGTGCACAAGATCAACAGCTTTGTAAGTCAGGCAATAGATATCACTGTAGTTTTGAAGCACTTTCACATTTATAGCTTAATACATTTATCCTCAAAGGAGTAGAAAAGAACTGAAATCCACCAAAACTAGACAGCAAACTCATGAGTTTCTTAGTGCTAGAACACAACTGCCAAGGATTATATTTGATTTATCTCAAAGCATTATGTACTTGGCCCTATCCTCTCCTCAGAAGGGATTAATACTGGCTATTCAGAGTAAGGTAGTTATTGTGATATTAGGTTGGTATAGAGTGAGGGCATCCATTACACCTAAAGATTGGGAAAAGATTTTTACCCATCCTAAATCTGATAGGGGACTAATATCCAATATATACAAAGAGCTCAAGAAGTTGGAATCCAGAAAATCAAATAACCCCATTAAATAATGGGGTACAGAGCTAACAAAGAATTCTAAACTAAGGAATACCAAATGGCCGAGAAGCACCTGAAAAAATGTTCAAGGTCCTTAATCATCAGGGAAATGCAAATAAAAACAACCTTGAGATTCCACCTCACACCAGTCAGAATGGCTAAGATCAAAAGTTCAGGTGACAGCAGATGCTGGCGAGGATGTGGAGAAAGAGGAACACTCCTTCATTGTTGGTGGGATTGCAAGCTTGTACAACCACTCTGGAAGTCACTTTGGTGCTTCCTCAGAAAATTGGACATAGTACTACTAAATGATCCAGCAATACCACTCCTGAGCATATACCCAGAAGATGTTCCAACTGGTAATATAAGAACACATGCTCCACTATGTTCATAGAAACCTTGTTTATAATAGCCAGAAACTGGAAAGAACCCAGATGTTCCTCAACAGAGGAATGGATACAGAAAATGTGGTACATTTACACAATGGAGTACTACTCTTCTATTAAAAGCAATGAAGTTATGAAATTCTTGGGCAAATGAATGTATCTGGAGGATATCATCCTTAGTGAGGTAACCCAATCATAAAAGAAGTCACTAGATATGCACTCACTGATAAGTGGATATTAGCACAGAATCTTAGAATACCCAAGATACAATTTGCAAAACACAAGAAAATCAAGAAGAAGGAAGACCAGCATGTGGATACTTCATTCCTCCTTATAATAGGGAACAAAAAAACCCATGAAAGGAGTTACAGAGACAAAGTTTGGAGCTAAGATGAAAGGATGGACTATCCAGAGACTACCCCACCCAGGGATCCATTCCATAATCAGTCACCATACCCAGACACTATTGCATATGCCAGCAAGAGTTTGCTGAAGGGACCCTGATAGAGCTGTCTCATATGAGGCTATGCCAGTGCCTGGCAAATACAGAAGTTGGTGCTCACAGTAATCTATAGGATGGAACACAGGGCCCCCAATGGAGAAGCTAGAAAAAGTACTCAAGGAGCTGAAGGGGTCTGCAACCCTTAAGAGGAACAACAATATGAACTAACCAGAACCCCCATAGCTCCTGTCTCTAGCTGCATATGTAGCAGAAGATGGCCTAGTCAGCCATCATTGGGAAGAGAGGCCACTTGATATTGCAAACTTTATATGCCCCAATTAAGGGGAACGCCAGGGCCAAGAAGTGGGAGTGGGTGGGTAGGGGAGCAGAGCGGGGGGGAGGGTATAGGGAACTTTTGGGATAGCATTTGAAATGTAAATTAAGAAAATATCTAATAAAAAAATCTTTCTGTATATAGCTGCTTCCCTTTTTGTTTCTCTTCCATATTGTACTGCAGCTAAAGGGCTGTGTCCTAAGTATAAGCTGAGTATACAGGGCTACTTGATCTTGGACTTTCAGCCTCCCAAAGTATGGTCTAATTTAGTTTTTTTTAAATTACTAAGCCTTGTATGTTATAATATCAGAAAACAAAAAGACAACGACTTCAGAAATGTTAAGAGATAGCTGAGATCCCTTTCTTCTCTAGATAAAACGGGAAGCGAATGGAGACAACTAGGGGGATTACAAGATATACCATTGTGCACTTCTGATACTCATCTCCCCTTCTAGGTTTCAGTAAGAGGGAAGTGAATTTAGAGAATGCAGAGTATCACCAAAAGTCAATGAGACACAGCACAGCATGGCAAGAGAGACAAGACACTGGCTATAGCTTTTTGGTAGCTATAGGCTTCACTTCTCATTCATCCATTACTAATGCCCTGCATTCATGGACTTTTCCTAGAAACCCTCTGTGATAGGATGAGGAATTTTTCACCTGAGGCTTATGGTAGAGCAGGCAGGATGTTGAGAGCATTTGTCAGATCCTTATGGATAGGTCAGTAGCCCATGGAGTCACTGTGCAGAAGAGCCTCAAGCCCATATTCCCATTACCTAGACATTAATTTCTCTCTTCCATACTGAACTAAACTCTGTTAGATATTCTCTCCAGTGTCAAGACTATCCCAATGTCAGAAGTATCACTGGCCCGTGGAACTCATTCATCTTTCTCTTTAGTCTTTCAGGCTTCTGAGTAGCAGAACTCTGGCTGTTGAAAATCTCTGGTGCTTTCCCAGATCCAATTTGCTTGGTAAAGCTGATTTATACCAGAAAAAAAAGTCTTATTTAAACACACCCTTTTCGAGAGTAGTTTCTCTACTCTGTACAATAATTGTCTTTTCTGCTTTGTTGTCCTCAGCCCCAGTATGCTTCAGTTCTTTAGTTTACTCCATACCGATCCTGGCTTAGAAGCTGTCCTCAGAACCCAGACTACTGCAGGACTTTAAGGCGCGTGGTAGGAAGAGTTATTATGCCTTCCTTTAAACCACATTGAAGTAACTAATTGGCTTTCTGCTCATTCAGAGGAGGATGTCAGATTAATTATAGGCACAATCAAAGAAATAAAATTCTATCTAGACTTATAGGTTATGGTGTAAATTATTTTTCAAGTCCTAATAATTTTTCAAGTCCTGTGGCTCATTTGTCACTCTTGGGAGACTGACTGTATCTTATGAACCTTTGCCAATTCACCAATTTCTAATACTCTGCCTGGACAAAGACTTGTAACTACTGTCTGAACAAAAGGAAGTGAAATGACCATATTCAGTGTGACAACTCAATCACACATGGAGGTAACCATGGTACCAATTCTTGAAGGAGCATATGTAGGCTTCACTGAGGGAGCCACTATTAAAGAAAGAAAAACTCCCCTCTCTGTGTGTGTCTCTCTCTGTCTCTGTTTCTCTTTCACTCTGTGTGTGTGTGTGTGTGTGTGTGTGTGTGTTTGTGTGTGGTGGTGGTGGTGGTGGTGGTGGTGTGTGTGTGGTATATGTTCTGACATGATACTTATAACCTAAATATGAATGCACAATAAAATAACATTTCCATTGTTAGAGTCAGTATAAAATTTAGAGCTACATGATGATCTTTATATTTTAAATCCTCCTACCTTGTCTCTTTCTTGTCACTGTATATAACAGAGGGCACAGCTGGTCTGAACTGAGGCCAGCTCACTCAGATCTCTGGTTCTTCAAGCACATACCGTGTACTAGGATTTGTGCTAATAAGTGTGTCTCCTTGTATGTTTATGACCTCAAATATGAGCACCCAGTCAAGTCTGTCTTCCTGAATTTTAAGCAATAATAGAAGCCACAACCTCAACCTATTTTCTCGCCTCATTTCTTTACCTGAATAAGTAAAAGAACCTCAGTAAAACTCCATTGTGTTCCCTGGTGAAGAGCACAAGCCAATCATACTCAACAAGTCCTCTCCTGACTGTGGTGACATCTCAGAATCACACCCATTTTAAAGTAGTCTTAGCCTTTCTGGGTAATCTTGTACTTTCTCTTGTCAAGTGGAATTCACTGGTGATTTGGTGGGGCTCATTGGGAGGTGCTGGTACAGAAATTCTCCTGTGTGCTCTGAGACAAGTATCAGAATCCTACCATTGGTACTCCTGAAAATAACACTTAGCTGCATCATCAGGAGTGCCCTCCTGAGTGCTCTTTGCGTTTGACTGCTGCTCTCTTGAGCTCCTTCAGCAGCACATCAAGAGCCTCTTTCTGAAGACCCGAGACCTCTTTGGTGTTACTTTTTCTCTTTAGTCATATGTATTGGCTGTTCCTGCCTGGGATTGTGTCCCTGATAGTTACAAAATCCTCCATCCTTTTTTTTTTTCTCTGCCCTTTGCCACAGACTCCCAGTCTTCTGATTCAAGCTCTGTATGTGGAATCCTATTTGGAATCCCTTTATCCAGAGAGGACACAGGTTCCTCAACAAAGAGAACTGTCATGGATAACATAGGTTGTTGGGTTTTTTGTTTTGTTCTTTAAGTCACTCCTTCCATCAAATGCTGAAATGGAATTTTCCACTTATTGCATGTAGGTTGGCCAGAATGGTTATGTAAATAACCAAAGTCAAACTCAGATATTTTGTTAGGGCAACACAAAATTGACTAATAATACACTAAGCCAAACTGAAGAACAGGACACATACATGTTCTAGTGACGTTCCAGATGATTATTAGCTTCCAACTAGCATTAACTACCATCCACATTAACATGCACATGATTCAGACCTCAGCAGTATCTTATTGTAAGCCTCCCTATCAGAGAAAACAAGCCAGCAAAGCTGGGCCACACACACTCTCCCCAATTTTTAAGAAATAATGTTAATTATCGTTTTGCTGTTTTGAGTTTACTGTGTTTGGAGTTATTTTTAGGGAGCTAGAGGCAATCACACAAAAAGGCAAGAACTTTGAGAAAATTCGCTGAGAACAAGAGGATGCTTATAAGGTTATATGTAAAGCTTGATAACATACTGAAGAGTTTGAGCTTCTCAGTCAACCAAAAGAAAGATTAAGAGGGAATTTTGAAACATCTCTTAAGACAAGGGATGACAGATTCTTCATTTCTAATGAGCATAAGAGGAAATTAAGTCAAAATATAGTGTGATGATTTGGGGATTGACGATGTAAGCTGTGAGGTTTGAGTGTGGGAGAACCACGTGCACTCATTTTAATGAATTGTACATTGTCTTCATGGTATCCCAGCTGGCTAGTTAGCTGCCTTCCATGTACTCTAAAAACCATTAATATAATATTTATTCAATTCATATCAAAATTAAAATCATGTATGTAACCCTTACAATATATGTAAGACTTAAACTGTAACTTAAAAATATTCCAAGTAAAAATATTCACTAAGTATGCATATATACAAAGCATGGCAGTTTAGCATGAGTGTTAATGGCTGAATAGGATGGAGCTCCAGAAAAGGTCAGAACATGCAGCAGTAGCCCAGGAGAAGACCTAAACTCATACTAGGCAAGTTTTCTACCATTGACTTCTATTCTTTGCCACACAGTCAGTTATACACACATGCATATTTAATGTCTATTTTACACTAGTCTAAACTTCAAAATTCATCAGTGTAACCATAGTAAGTCAGAGACAATCTGCATTATTGCAAGTCCCAAACTAGCTTTTCCTAGAAAGCCCTTAAGTAACATGATAAAAATTAACTTCTGTGGTTTGATTGGTAGATATCCATGTCATAATTAGCCACACAACAAGCAAACAAACAAACAAACAAACAAACTACACATAGAAATTGGTGAACTGGAGAACTCAGAATTGTCATTACATACAAGACTCTTCATGTTTTTCAACATCAACATAGAAGGACTTACAGTTTTACCTCATGTCACCCCATCTTGTCAGTTTCTTATTGCTGAATAACAGCTACCTCCTACATCAAATAAAACATTATGTACCTTAGCAACCATTTATGTGGCTCATAATTCTGTAGGTGGACTGGACCCTATGGTGCTTTTGAAATTTAAACCTGAGACTTTGTTGCAGGTGATTTTGTTATGTTTTGATTCTTTTGTTTTTCAGACTGATCCCTATTGTTTAATGGATAGTTTTCTAGCTCTGTAGTAGGTAGGAGTAGAGAATGCAATGGCTGAGAAAGCTCACAAAAATATCCATTCCTGGGAGTAATGCTTCTATGGGTTTACTCATAGGTGCAGGGGAGGAAGCAGGAATGGGCAGTGGCATAGTAAGCTGTGATATAATCTTAAGAAGGCCTGTCCCCCAGCATAAAAGCCACTGAATCTGGGATGTCTCAAAAAGCAAGGTGGTCTGTTTCTGCCCAGCTCATATCCTCAGGTTTTCTCCATTGCTCCCCATTATCAAGTTGAGTCTTGGTTGAATCTGGAATGGGCTTGCATTTGCCCCACATTGCCATGTGTGACTGAGCTTAGAACACAGTAGGTACCAGTCACTGAGAGAAGCATACAGGTTAGGAGTGAGTTCAGTGCAAGCCGAGACCTGAAGGCTTGGGCTGTGAGCCAGTTGTCCCTTTGAGCAGCTTGAAAGAATACTTCTTCATTCTGGAGAATGCTCTTCACCTGGGTTCCTGGACTATTTCTTCTGTAGACACGACCCCCCCCCAGCATTCTTTATACCTGCTCGTCAATCTCTCTCTCTCTCTCTCTCTCTCTCTCTCTCTCTCTCTCTCTCTCTCTCTCTCGCTCTCTCGCTCTCTCGCTCTCGCTCTCGCTCTTGCTCTCGCTCTCCTGATTGGATTTTTTATTTACTTTTCAAATATTTTCCCCTTTCCAGGTTTTCCCTTCTGAATCCCCCTATCCCATCCCCTCTCTCCCTGCATCTATGAGGGTGCTCCTCCACCCTCCCACACATTCCCATTCTCTCACTCTGGCATTCCCCTACACTGAGCCATCAAACACCATCAGGCTCAAGGGCCACTCCTTCCACTGATGTCCAACAAGGTCATCCTCTGCCATATATGTTGCCAGTGCCATGGGTCATTCCATGTGTATTCTTTGGTTGGTGGTCCAGTCCTGGCAGCTCCGGGGGCGCGGGGGGGGGGGGGGGGGGGGGGGAGGGTTCTGGCCTATTGACATTGTTGCTCTCTCCATGGGGCTACAAATCCCATCAGCTCCTGCAGTCCCTTCTCCAACTCCTTCATCGAGGACCCCCAAGCTCAGACCAATGGTTGGCTGCAAGCTTCCACCTCTTTGTCAGGCTCTGACAGAGCCTCTCAGGATATAACCATATCAGGCTTCCATCAGGAAGCACTTCCCCACATCCACAATAACGTCCTAGTTTGGTGGCTGTATATAGGATTGATCCCTAGGTGGAGCAGTCTCTGGAAGGCCTTTCCTTCAGTCTCTTCTTCACACTATGTTTACTCCTGTGAGTATTTTGTTCACCCTTCTAAAAAGTACTGAAGTATCCACATTTTGGTCTTCCTTCTTCTTAGGCATCATATGGTCTGTGAATTGAATCTTGGGTATTCCGAACTTTTGGGCTAATATCCACTTAACAGTGAGTGCATGTTCTTTTATGACTGAGGTACCTCACTCAGGATGATATATTCAAGTTTCATTCATTTGCCTGCAAAGTTCATGAAGTTGTTGTCTTTAATAGCTGAATAATATTCCATTGTATAAATGTACCACAATTTCTGTATCCGTTCCTAGGTTGAGGGACATCTTGGTTCATTCCAGCTTCTGGCTATTATAAATATGCTTGCAATGAACATAGTAGAGCATGTGTCCTTATTACATGTTGAAGCATCTTCTGGGTATATGCCCAGGAGTGGTATTGCTGGGTCCTCAGGTAGTACTATGTCCAATTTTCTGAGGAACCACCAGACTGATTTCCAGAGTTGTAGTACCAGCTTGCAATCACATCAGTAATGGAGGAGTTTTCCTCTTTCTCCACATCCTCACCAGCATCTGCATCACCTGAAGTTTTTATTTTAGCCATTCTGACTGGTGTAAGGTAGAATCTCAAGGTTGTTTTGATTTGCATTTCCCTGATGACTAAGGATGTTGAACATTTCTTTAGGTGCTTCTCAGCCATTTGAGTTTCCTCAGTTGATAATTCTCTGTTTAGCTCTGTTCCCCATTTTTAATAGGGGTATTTGATTCTCTGGAGTATAACTTCTTGAGTTTTTTGTATATATTGGATATTAGCCCTCTATCAGATGTAGGACTGGTAAATATTTTTTTCACATTCTGTTGGTTCCTCTATTGTCCTATTGACAGTGTCTTTTGCCTTACAGAAGCTTTGCAAGTTTATGAGGTCACATTTGTCTATTGTTGATCTTAGAACATAAGCCATTCGTGTTCTGTTCAGGAACTTTTCCCCTGTGCCCATGTATTTGATACTTTCCCCATTTTCTCTTCTATTATATTCAGTCATTAAAAGTCTCCCAATCAAAAAAAGCTAAGGACCAGATGAGTTTAGTGCAGAATTCTATCAGACCTTCAAAGAAGACCTAATATCAATATTCTTCAAACTATTCCACCAAATAGAAACAGAAGGAACACTACTGAACTCATTCTATGAAGCCACAGTTATGCTGATATCAAAACCTCACAAAGTCCCAACAAAGAAAGAAAACTTTAGACCAATTTCCCTTATTAATATTGATGCAAAAATAATAAAATTATCACAAACCAAATCCAAGAACACATCAAAACGAACATTCAACATGATCAAGTAGGCTTCATCCCAGGGATGCAGGGATGGTTCAATATATGAAAATCCATCAATGTAATCCACTAAATAATAAAACTCAAAGAAAAAAAAAAAAAAACACAAGATCATTTCACTAGATGCTGAAAAAGCATTTGACAAAATTCAACATCCGTTCATATTGAAAGTCTTGGAAAGATCAGGAATTCAAGGGCCATACCTAAACATAATAAAAGCAATATAGAGCCAACATCAAACTAAATGGAAAGAAGCTGGAAGCAATCCCACTAAAATCAGGGACTAGACAATGCTGCCCACTTTCTCCTTACCTATTTAATATAGTACTCAAAGTCCTAGCTAGAGTAATTAGACAACAAAAGAAGGCCAAAGAGATACAAATTGGAAAGAAAGAAGTCAAAATATCACTATTTGCAGATGATATGATTGTATATATAAGTGACCCCAAAAATTCTACCAGAGAACTCCTAAACCTGATAAACAGCTTCAGTGAAGTAGCTGGATATAAAATTAACTCAAACAAATCAGTGGCCTTTCTCTACACAAAGGATAAAGAGGCTGAGAAAAAGAAATTAGTGAAACAACACCCTTCACAATAGTCACAAATAATATAAAATCCCTCGGTGTGACTCTAACTAAGGAAGTGAAAGATCTGTATGATAAGAACTTCAAGTCTCTGAAGAGAGAGTCAAAGAAGACCTCAGAAGAGGGAAAGATCTCTTGTGCTCATGGATTGGCAGGACTAATATATTAAATTTGCGTACTTGCTGAACCCAATCTACTGATTCAATGCAGTCCCCATCAAAATCCCAACTCAATTCTTCATTGAGTTAGAAACAGCAATTCTCAAATTCATTTGAAATAACAAAACACCCAGGATAGTGAAAACTATTCTCAACAATAAAGGACTTCTGGGGAGAATCACCATGCCTGACCTCAAGCTGTACTACAGAGAAATAGTGATAAAAATTGCAGGCAGGTACAGTGGCAGGCAGGTAGATCAATGGAATAGAATTGAAGACCCAGAAATGAACCCACACACCTATTGTCTCCTGATGTTTGACAGAGGAGCTAAAACCATTCAGTGGAGAAAAGACAGTACCTTCAACAAATGGTGCTCGTTCAACTGGTGGTCAACATGTAGAAGAATGCAAACTGATCCATTCTTATCTTCCTGTACAAAGCTTAAGTCCAAATTGATCAAGGACCTCCAAATAAAACCAGATATACTAAATCTATGTTTTGATTCTTAAATTACCCTGAAAGGTTACACAGTAAAGGCTTAGTTTGCAGCTGGTAGCATTATTCTGAGGGGATGGAAAGTTTAATTAGAAGGGAGCATCATTATGGCAACTAGAGCTCTGGAAGAAAGTATTAGAATCCAACCACTTTTCCCCTGTGTTCCCCGCCACCCCCCGGCCTACTTGAGGTGAACAGATTTCCCCAGCCGTGCCTTTTAGCCATAATATTTCCTGAAACTAGAGCCAAAATAAATCTTTCTTTCTTTGAAGTTTTGTTTATTTAAGGTATTTTGTCATGGTGACAGAAAGCTAACAAAGCAGTTTTGTGATGCTTCAGACTGTAGTGCATGACTTGCCACATAGCCACAGAGATGACAGCAAGCTTAGGAAAGGAGATCTTTTCTAGATCCTCATTTCTCTACCTTAAAATATTTCCTCCCTTGCATTATTTCCACACTTCCCTATCCACTGTTACTTCAGCCATGACAAACAGAAAACCTCTAGAAACCCCATGGGAAAGCAAGGAAAGTCCTACTTAAGTGTCATAATGTAATCAAAAAAGTTCATTGATTTTTTTTCCCTATTGCTTCTCCTGTGAATTTTGGCATTGGGGACATTTATTTAGCTTTTATTATTATTTTCTTGTTAAATAGTATTTAATCTGACCAGTGGGTGGGTGTGGGTGGCACTCACATCAGAGGGAAGAAAAAGAAATCCAAACATATTTCTGAAGCAAAAAATGTAGAATTAATCATTGAATAGTTGTAATTTTTTTAATTTAATAACAACCCAGGAAAGAGCAGTATAATTGGCAGAATATGCTAAAATAAAATCAGCTTGTGTACTATAGACTATACCTTGTGGTCACAAACTATGACGTGTACTCTCTAAAAGAAAAGAGATTCATTTGTTACTGGACCATTTTTTAGAATTAACCTCTTATTTGTAAAGTGCCCTGTAGCTAGAATGTCATATTGATGAAACAGTGAATAGGAGATTCTCTTGATCTACAAGACAGAAAGGACAAGAGAGTTAAGAGAAGGCATTAGAATGCTTAGAATGTAAACCATGAGGCCTAATCTGGGATAGGGTAGGTGTGGAGGGAGGCATCTAAATGACAAAGGCCATTAATCAGCTCAGTAAACTTTTGCCCACCTACATTTAGCTTGACTTTTGCTGCAGTGGAAGGATGCCATTAAAAGATCCTAGAAAACAATTCTCTATGATAAGTGATTTTCTTTTCAGTTTCCAGATCTGTGAAATGAAAATAATATTTCCTTTGTGAGAGTGTTCTAAGGATTGCAGGCAGTAATATGTATAAGAAGGTTTGGCTATATAAGAAGGTCTGGCCTTGTGATTGGTACATGACACTCTTAACTTCAAAAGTCCTTGATTATTATTCATGGTGGAAGGTGGTACGCTTTATAGAAGAGCATGTGTTTTGAGATTTCATAGTATTCTCTTCAAATCTGAATTTCTTTTTTTTTTTTTTTTTTTTTTTTGGTTTTTCGAGACAGGGTTTCTCTGTATAGCCCTGGCTGTCCTGGAACTCACTTTGTAGACCAGGCTGGCCTCAAACTCAGAAATTCGCCTGCCTCTGCCTCCCAAGTGCTGGGATTAAAGGCGTGCGCCACCACGCCCGGCCCCTGAATTTCTTAAAGTAAAAGTAGCACCATGTCCTTGGGCATATCACCATAAAATTGGAATAATGTCACTTATTTTATATGGTGGCTGTGAGGCTTAACTGAAATCACTTAGAAAACAAATTGAGTGCTATGTCTGGCACATGAAAATTGACGAATGAATGATAGCTACCTCAGAGTTTTCTGTACTGCTTTTACTGTATTATTGCTCTATGGAATTTTTATGGTGTCTAGTAGAAGATCTTTGGTCTATTGTATTCCTGATGCTTTATAATAGTAACCATTATACTACAGTCCTCTTTGGTAACTATTGAGTGAAAAGAAAAGAGTAGAGTAAAGGGAGATTCAAGGGGAATATTTCCTTCATTGGTAAAAAGGATAGAATTAGGAAGAGAAAGGGGGTTTTCAAATAAGTTTATAAGTCTGACACATATGAAAAGAGAAAGCATACAAAGGAGGATTAGGTAGAGAGACCCCCATCCAGCAGTACAGCTCTGAGAAAGATTCAGGTGGACCCATGGGAATCCCAGAACAAAATTCCATGCCCGAGATGTTTCATGTCAGGGAAGAATGGCCAAGTTAATTTCCATCCCCATCAGAATTGTTACCGGAGTTGATGGGAAAAGATTTGTCTTTGGAAGGCCTGATTGCTGAACTTTCTTGGACCCACTAGCTGTTTAAATGATGAATGACACAGAGACTCCCAATATAGTTTAAAGCTTAGGCCTTTTGTTGGGGCAGTCTCCCAGCTACTGTTTCAACTTAACCCTGAGAACTGCCATGTGACTAGCTCTATACCTCCCTGCTCCACTCCAAGCCATGTTCCTTTCCCTTGCTTCAGCTTGCCTGTCCTGTATCACTCTCTACCCAGAGGTTCTACAGTCATTTTTCTGCCCAGGTACTTCCTTTCCTGTCCCAGCTATCAGTTGAGAGCTCTTAATTACAACCAATCAGGAACCAGGCAACACCTGATGAATCTCTGGGTTGCCTTTAGACAGGTGAAGAGGGGCAAACATTTATGAAAACTTGGTGATAGGCCAAAGAAAAGACAATACCAAAAGCTTATGAGTACTTAGTTCTCTGCCTGCACAAAATTAATAATTGAAAATAGACTCTCTGTCCAAGAGCTGTAGGGGTCTGCAACCATATAGATGGAACAACAATATGAACTAATCAGAACCCCCAGAGCTCATGTCTCTAGCTGCATATGTATTAGAAGATGGCCTAGTTGGCCATTATTGGGAAGAAAGGCCCCTTGGTCTAGCAATCTTTATATGCCCCAGTACATGGGAATGCCAGGGCCAAGAAATGGGAGTGGGTGGGTAGGGGAGCAGGGTGGGGGGAGGGTATAGGAGACTTATGGGATAGCTCTTGAAATGCAAATGAAAAAATTTAAAAAAAGAAAAATTAAAAAACAAAAAAGAAAAAAAGAAAGAAAGAAAGAAAGAAAGAAAGAAAGAAAGAAAGAAAGAAAGAGAGACTCTCTCTGTGTGCACTTTCTCCTCAAGAGGAGAGTTGGCCTCCAGGGAGGTCTCTGCCTCTGGGACCAGGTGAGAACATGGTATCTTGTATCCTGGATCCCTCAGAGAACAGTCAGCTCAGGAGAGCGCACAGACTGCTGAAGCAACAGAGCTTCTTAAACAGGATCTCTTGGGATCTTCATCTTCAGCCAGGAGGCAGAGCTGAGCTCCAAACCTCTGTTCACTCCCCTCCCCCACCAGGGAGGGCTCTGATCCCTGGACCAAGTGAGAATGACATCTTGTATATCCAGTCCCTCAGAGATCAGTCTGAGCAGGAGAGCTTGCGGGTTGCAGAAGCAACATAGCTTCTTGGACATGGTCCCTTCGGGCCTTCATCTTCAGCCAGGAGGCAGAGCTGAGCTCCAGACCTCCGTTGTCCTTCCCTACAAGAGGAGAGCTTGCCTGCAGATAGTGCTCTGACCACTGAGACTCAGGAGAGAGTTGGACTCCCGGGTCTGCTGACAGAGGCTAATAGAATCACAGGAGGAACAAGCTCCAGCCAAAGACAGCTATAACAACTAACACCAGAGATTTCTAGATGGCGAAAGGCAAACATAAGAATCTCACTAACAGAAACCAAGACTACTCAGCATCATCAGAACCAAGCACTCCCACCACAAAGAGTCCTGGTTACCCAAACACACCTGAAAAGCAAATCATATTTCATGATGCTGGTAGAGGATTTTAAGAAGGACATTAATAACTCAAAGAAATGCAGGAGAACACTGCTAAACAGGTAGAAGTCCTTAAAGAAGAAACACAAAAGCCCTTAAAGAATTACAGGAAAACTAAACCAAACAGGCGATGGAATTGAACAAAATCATCCAAGAATTAAAAATGGAAGTAGAAACAATAAAGAAAACCCAAAGGGAAACAACTCTGGAGATAGAAATCATAGGAAATAAATCAGGAACCATAGATGCAACAGAATGCAAGAGATGGAAGGGTGAATCTCAGGTGCAGAAGATTCCATAGAGAACATGGGCACAACAATCAAAGAAAATGCAAAATGTAAAAAGATCAAAACATCTAGGAAATCCAGGACACAATGAGAAGACCAAACCTATGGATAATCGGAGTGGATAAGAATGAAGATTTTTGAACTGAAAGGGCCAGTAAATATCTTCAACAAAATTATAGAAGAAAACTCCCCTAACCTAAATAGATGCCCATGAACATACAAGAAGCCTATAGAACTCCAAATGGACTAGACCAGAAAAGAAATTCCTCCCAACATAAAATAATCAGAACAACAAATGCTCTAAATAAAGATAGAATATCAAAAGCAGTAAGGGAAAAAGGTAAAGTAAGATATAAAGGCAGACCTATTAGAATTACACCAGACTTCTCACCAGAGACTATGAAAGCCAGAAGATCCTGGACAGATGTTATACAGATCCTAAGAGAACACAAATGCCAGCCCAGGCTACTATACCCAGCAAAACTCTCAATTACCATAGATGGAGAAACCAAAGTATTCTATGACCAAACCAAATTCACAAAATATCTTTCCACGAATCCAGCTATTCAAAGGATAATAAAGGGAAAACTCCAAAACAAGGAGGGAAACAACAATCTAGAAAAAGCAAGAAAGTAATCCTTCAACAAACCTAAAAGAAGAGAGCCACAAGAACAGAATCCCACCTCTAAAAACAAAATAACAGGACATAACAATTACTTTTACTTATTATCTGTTAATATCAAGGGACTCATTTCCCCAATAAAAAGACATGGACCAAACCACTGGATATACAAACATGACCCAACATTTTGCTGCCTATAGGAAATGCATCTCACGGAGAAAGACAGACACTGCCTCAGAGTGAAAGGTTAGAAAACAATTTTCCAAGCAAATGGTCGGAAGAAATAAGCTGGAGTAGCCATTCTAAAATCGAATAAAATCGACCTCCAACCCAAAGTTATCAAAAAAGATAAGGAGGGACACTTCATACACATCAAAGATAAAATCTTCCAAGATGAACTCTCAATTCTGTATATCTACACTCCAAATGCAAGGGCATCCACATTCATTAAGGAAACTCTAGTAAAGCTCAAAGCACACATTGCACCTCACACAATAATAGTGGGAGACTTCAACACTTCACTCTCATCAATCCTGGAAACAGAAACTAAACAGAGACACATGGACACTAACAGAAGTCATGAAACAAATGGATTTAACAGATATCTACAGAACATTTTATCCTAAAACAAAAGGACATGCCTTCTTCTCAGCATCGCATGGTACCTCCTCCAAAATTGACGATATAATCAGTCACAAAACAGGCCTCAACACATACAAAAATATTGAAATTATCCCATGCATCGTATCAGATCACTATGGACTAAGGCTGATCTTCAATAACAACATAAATAATAGAAAGCCAACATTCACATGGAAGCTGAACAACACTCTACTCAATGATAACTTCATCAAAGAACCACTAAAAAAGAGATTAAATACTTTTTAGAGCTTTTTAAAGTTTCTGTTTTAGAGGGATGTTAGAAATACAATTATAGATATAGAGTAGGTAGTTCACAGTGGTCCTGCTGAGAAGCCATGGCTTTTCTCTATTGTTCCATTATATACCCCTTTACCAGTGATGTTGAGGAGGAAAGGTTTTATCCTCTACCTTTTTAAGTCCAGTTATTTGAACCTATTAGTTGAACTGACAAAACATAGATTAATAAGAGAAAGGTCATATTTTTTATTACCTACATACATGTATACATAAGAATTAACAATGAATGCAACTCAAAGTGCAGTTAGACTTTGGGGCTTATATCCTGTCTGTGCACAGACAATATACCATCTTACTGAGAAAATGGAGGAGAAAAGGTTATTTACAGGGAAATAAATCACATCTATTTCATTTAATTAGGATACAAAGTTTTAGCCTTATATATTGCATTTTCAAACATACTTTTTATGAAGTCAAATTCTGTACCTCTTTGGTGATGTGTATGTTTATATACTAGTTTGACATATTGTTTGAGGAGCCAGATCAAAATAATGAAGTACTTCTAGCAATAGTACTGGCATTATCTCAGCAGGTCCAGAGTTTATTCATAAGAAACAGGTTGACAGAGGTAGAAAACATGGTAGAAGAGTTCCTAAGTGTCATTCAACTGATAGTAAGGTCATGTGCTGTAATTTATCCCACTAAGATTTGCATGATATAATGTAGTGAAATTGTACCTAAAGTTGGCAGCTGCTTGGTATCTTTTGTCTAAAGGAAACACCTGTACACTATAGGAATTGATTCTCATTTTGAGCAAATAGGCATGGATTCAATAATATCTGTTGTGATTTCTGCTATATGTTCTATTATTATAGTAACAGTATGAACCAAAGCAACCTGGTAGAGGGAAGGTTGGCCTTATACTTTCACCTCGTCCATCAGTGAGCAAAATCAGGGGAGGAACTCAAGCACGAATCTTGAAACAGGGACTGAAGCAGTATCATGGAGGTGTGATACTTACTAGCTTGTTTCTCTTGGCTTGATACCTTGCTCATATAGACTCTAGATCCACCTGCTTAGGGACACTACTGGTCAAAGCAGTCTGGAACCTCACATCAATTAGCAATTAAAAATGATTCATAGACATGGGCATTTGAGAAAAAGTTCAGTGGAAGAGTGCTTGCCTAGCATGCCTCAAAACTGAACAAGAAGTGGTCTTACGGAGAAAAGTAAATCCAGTGCTATATACTAATTATCAAATGTAAGAATAGAAATAGAAGCAAAACTAGTTCATGTGATAGCTGTAGGATTGCTTATACTGCATCATATCTAATAGGTATATAATAGATACTGTTCACATCTAGTTCCTCAATTATCAGAGAGCTAGTTATATGCTTACCATTTCAAAGACAAAAAATTAAAAACTGAGCTAGATTACATATGCCTAAATTTTGCTTATAAGTACTCACTAAATTGGATAATTTATAAAATCTTTATATGGAACCAGCCAAGAGAAAATGAAGGATATCTCCATTGGAGGTTAGTATTGAAAGACTCTTTTGTGTAAATAAATGCACAAACTGTGCTCTGGAGGCTGATTCTGTACTTTGAGAAGCTCTGGCAGATTTAGAAGCAGAAAAAGAATGAACTAGATGGAAAACCATTAGAATAGTGACTTGGGTTAAGAAGAAAATGTAGAGCTTGGAGGAAGGAGGAATTGAAGCAATGATTATGATTATGATGATCTCAGATACTGGATTTCATCTTCTGATAAAGGTGGACAAGTAATTTGGACTACACTTAAAGCGGAAGATTAGTCCTTCGAGAGGACTAATTAGACTTCTTTCTGTCTGTCATGGTTTCCTTCCTTCTTAGTATGATAAAATACTCAGAGAAAAGGCAACAGCAATGTATGGGACAGAAAGGGTCTATTTTATCTTATCATCCAGGTTATAGCATATCATTGTAAAGAAGTAAATGCAAGAATATCAAACAGCTAGTTGCATCATATCCATATTCAGGAGTAGAGAGAAATTAATACTGCATGCATCTTCACTTGCTCATCCTCAGTTCTTCTATGCATACACAGTTCAGGGTATCCTGACAAAAGAATGGTGCCACTCACAGTGGGCTGGGTTTCCCCACATCAATTAATACAACCAGTAATGTCATGCCCACTGATCAACTTGATCTAGACAATTTCTCATTGAGATCCTCTTATCAGGTCCATCTGGATTATTTTTAGTATTATGCACACATGTGCATGTGGACACACACACACACACACACACACACACACACACAACTACCATTCGTCAGCATATTGAAATATTGTGAAAAATATAAGATCAAACAGCTAGTGAAAAAAAATAGAGTGTAGAATTACTAAACCATGGACCTAGGAAAGATAGATAGCTATAAGGAACCAAAGTTTGTGGCTGCTTTTCTCGTGGCGTATTTGTTATTTGCTTAGCAGAAACTGACAACTTAAAATATTAAGTTTTACCTTTGATAGTTTCACAAGGGCACTGATAGAAAGTTAGGCGACCAAGATTCTCTCTGGTCATGGGAATATTGAAAGGCAGGAATTTGTCTCTGATACAGACAAGTGATATGTAAAGTAACTAATATTAGAAAGAAAGAAATGAGAGAGAGAGAAATGTAATAAGGCAACATTTAGAAAACTATCTTCTGAACATTTCAAAATTGATAGAAGATATCAAGAAGAACATTGACTGACTCTAAGCAAGACATATAAAATGAAATGAGTACCTAGACATGTCATAGTGAAAATTCCTAAAAACTTCAAATAAAGAGATGGTCTTAAAAGCAATTAGAATAAAAATATCAACTATTTTTTGAAGAAGAAGCAAATAGAATGACAACAGACTTGCCAACTGTAGCATTACAAGCACAGCTTTAAAATTTTCAAAGAAAGCAAGCATTTATTCTAGACTTTTGCACCCAGTGATCATTTTCTTTAGTACTGCAGTATAACACTATTAGCAGAAATCTTCCTATGATCCATATTTATTATTTCTGGGGCCCAGGATCCTGGGAATGTGTTTGATGGGTCCTCTGTAAGGCTGCAAGCAAGGTGTTGACCAGAAGTTGGTTGTCATGCGGAGATATATTAAAGAATAGTATGTTCCCTGGCTCCTGTGGTTGTTGGCAGCACTCATTTCCTTCCAGGCTGTCAGAATGACTGAGGGCCCCTCTTCTTGCTGGCTTTCAGCAGGAGGCTTTGTGTTTCAAATCACATGCTGTCAAAGAAAAGGTGAAAAATCAATAAGCCTAAGCATTCTTCTCAAGCAATTAGAAAGACAATACTGGCTAGAACAAAAAGATTCTGGGGGCTACCCTGGCTTTCAAGGCCACTGAAGAGGCTCCAGGCTATGCTGTCTCAAAGGGAGAACTAGGGGGTGGGGAGATAAGAAAACAATAACAACAAAATCAGGCACAGTGGCACACACCTCTAATCCCGGCACCAGAGGGGCAGAGGCAGGTGAGTTTGAGGCCAGCTTGTGTACATAGCGAATTCAGGCCAATCAGGGTTTGCTCTCAACAAACAAACAGAAGAGAGAAAGGTACAATAGAAAGAAGAACAAGCCAAAAATTTGCATAAAAAACAGAAAAATGCATTAAGAGATAATTACTTACAACTCAACACCAATAAACTTAAACTACTTAAATGAAGTAGACAAAGTAATGTGAAATATAGATTAGAAATGTGCATAGGAAGGAATAAAAAATGTAAAAAGCACAAAGCCTCGTAGGAGGCCAAGGCAAGATTCCAAGTTTGGAGCCAGCTTGAGCTACATAAAGAGTTCTAGGCCAGCCTGTGCTGCAAAGTAATAAGATCTTACCTCAGAAAATCAAATTAGCAGATAGACATACACAACATAGAGAAAAATGGAATACTCTGTACTTTGAGAAATCGACATAACCACAAATGCTGAAAATATAATCTATATGATAAGAAGCAATAATTCAAGTCAATATCTCTGCAGAAGACATGAAAACTCTAGCAATATAATAGCCATTTACAGAAATAATGAACAAATACATTGAGTTTGTAGAAAATCTGGGTAACCTTAACAATAGAATTGTGCAATGTGCTTCACCCCAGTGACTGGACTAAGCTTGGACAGATTGTATGAGCATCTCTGCAGCAACTGAAAAAGCCTATAGCCATCAATGGGTTTGAAAGCTCCATGAAACACAATGAACTCCCTCCCTCCCTCCCTCCCTCCCTCCCTCCCTCC
>LR753359.1:1240420-1251598 GCA_902729485.2 Mus minutoides | reverse complement strand
TTTTTTTTTTAAAGATCTATTTATTTATTTATTATATGTAATTACACTGTAGCTGTCTTCAGACACTCCAGAAGAGGCATCAAATTTCGTTACAGATGGTTGTGAGCCACCATGTGGTTGCTGGGATTTGAACTCGGGACCTTTGGAAGAGCAGTCAGAGCTCTTAACCACTGAGCCATCTCGCCAGCCCCACAATGGAACTTTCTTAAACAGATATAATTATCAACTGAAAAATAAGCAATAATGGAAACTACAATTTATAAACATTGGAAGCTTTTGCTTTGTGACTGAGACTAAGACAAGCCAGCTTGCCCTTTTATTCCTCACTGGGCTTGAGGATCTTGACAGCACAATGGGAGAGAAGCTTAAAACTTAAGCAGAGAAAAGGGAATTGTGCTCTACAAATTTGCTTGACCTTGCTTTATTTGGGGAAGGCTGTGGCTGGGACAAATTGATTCTTATAGTGTATATCTCTGTTATCTTTTCAGTCTCCTAAAGTTAGCTCTGTGGAAATCAAATATCCTATCTAGAAAAACAAATCTGAATGTGTGGTTAATGGTTATTAGAGCTGACTTCTGAGGGGAAAGAGACACTTTTGTTCAGCCTAGGTCCAGTCTACTGGGGTTTACTGACTGTAATGGTTTAAATGAGAATAGCTGACAAAAGTGAATGTATGGAATACAGTTGGTGGAATTATTTGAGAAGGATTAGGTTTTGTGTTTTTGTTGGAGGAGGTGTGTTACATAGGTTGGGCTTTGAGGTTTCAAAAGCCTACATATTCCCTGTTGTCTCTGTCTGTTTCATGCTTATTGATAAAATGTAAACTCTCAGTTACTACTCCAATGCCATACTTCCCTACCTGCTGCCATGCTCCCCACCCTGATGTTATTGACCAACCCTCTGAAACTGTGAGCCTCAAATTACATGCATATATATATATATATATATATATATATATATATATATATATATATAGTCTTGCTCATAATGAGGCACTGAAGACATATTATTTTAAAAGATATTTTTCCTGGCCTATTTTTGAACAAAATCAACAGGGTGCTGACACATCTTTGAGTACTTCCAGAGTGACTGATTAGTGTTGTGACTCATCTAGTCTTAATAAAAATGACATATAGGTGGTCACTGCACACACAGGCAAGTGTCTAAGCCTAATGGATGAGTAAGCTTAGCTTCTAGCATCAGAATGACAATATAATTTATTTTAAGATTTGCTATTATGAGACAAGTTTTAAAGCAAGGGGGATCATGCTAGAATCAATAAAGGATTTTCCAAGATAGACAAGGGAACAAGAGCTATTAAAACAATATTCTCACAACAATATGAACTAATCAGTACACACAGAGCTCCCAGGGACTAAACCACCAACCAAAGAGTACACATGGTGGGACTCATGGCTCCAGCTGTATATATAGCAGAGGATGGCCTAGTTGGTCATCAATGGGAGGAGAGGCCCCCTGTTCCTGTAAAGGCCTTATGCCCCAGTATAGGGGAATGCCAGAGCCAGGAAGCAGGAGTGGGTGAGTTGCTGAGCAGTGGGAGAGGGTAGGGGATGGGAGAGGAGACTTTTAGAGGGAATCCAGGAAAGGGGATAACATTTGAAATGTAAATAAAGAAAATATCTAATTAAAAAAAAAGAAAAAAAACAATATTCTCCTCCGAATTCTTCCAAAGGGGAAGAATTTTTACTACTCTTAAATATCTACTCTGGTGGCAATAGGGGAAAAATCATCTAGGGAGTTACTAGGTAGGTAAACATGTCTACATTAAATTATGATTTGTTCAATTTGGTATGATTTTACTTAGAAGTATGTCCCTAGGGCTTTAAGTGAATCTAGAAATGTTCCATAGAAAGCATTATTTCCTTTTTAGTCTATCTTACATGGTCACAATTAACCACAGTAAGCTTTTTTTTTTCTTTTTTACTTCCAGTTTGGCTGATGTGGGGTCAAATGTTTGCAATATCAAAACAATGGAATACTTTTAAATATAACCAAAGTGGGTGGCTAATTCACATGGCCACTTAGAATTTTTTCATTTTTTAATTCATTGAATCTCTCTCAATCACATAAAGTGTGTTGCTCCCAAATTGGCGCTGACAAATAAGGAACACACCACTGAGCATATGTTAGCAAAAGCATATGTAAATCGTTACTAGTAATTATAGCATGATTTAGAGTAGATTAGGTATTCATTTACTGATGTCATAACTTTTTTAAAGTTTGTCCCTTTGAAGCAGACAGTATGGTCTTGTGGTTTAGTTTTCAGTGTGATTTCAAAATTCTTGCCTGGATACTTCTTCTTATCACAATATCATCCCCCTAGTTTCCACATTAGATGTTTCAGAGAGTAGGGTGCACTCTATAAGGTTAGTACATTTGGGTGGGCATGCATCATATTGGGAATACATAGTTTAACTGATGTGATAGTATTGGAAGTAAATGAAGATAATAAAGATATTACATTCCTCTAGGTCAGGCGTTGAAGCAGCAAGAGCAAGTTCTTCCAGTCTATAGACCCAGAGTTAATCCATAAGGATGGTTTCTCCTTGATTCTTCTCTGTCTCTGTGTTCCCTTCTGTTCTGTATATAAAGGGCACTTTTAAGATTATAGTGATAAGCTGAAAATAACACCTTTTTAAAGATATGGACACTTCCCCATTCCAATTCCCTGAGAATGCTGCATTATCGTGAAAAAGGGTGTGAATAAAAATATTTTTCGTTTCCTAGCTAGTGGCATTATATAGCCCAGGCCAGTGTGGATCTTCTATCCATCTTCTTCCACCTGCCAAGTGCAATAATATTTGTGTACCACTGTGCATGGCAGTGCTTATTCTTGAGTCACAGAGCTTGGATTACCTCAGTGTGCCCTAAGTATAATCACATATGTCCTTATAATGAAAGAGGCAAATCTGAGTATTGTGGTGCATACCTGCAGTTACAATGGGAGGAGAGACACAAACAAGAAGACTGGCCTTAGAAAAGGCCAGCCTGGTCAACATAGTAAGTTCATAGGCAAGCCTAGGCTACATAACAAGATCCTGTCTCAGACACACAAACAAATACAGAAATAAAATGAAATAGAAGTTTCATAAAATGAAACAGTCCTCCAGTGTATCCAAGGAGTCCATAGCTGGTTGCTGTGTATTCAATAGTTCTATACCAAATTACCATAAACTTTGGACATACAACATGTGTTTATTAGTTCACAGGAATCTGTGTGTTATCAGGGTCCTCTACCATACTGAAGTTCCCATGGTAGCCAGAGCTAAATGCTCAACTTGAAGTGGAAACTTAAGGGTTCTTTGGAAAGTCGTTGTTTTGGGTGGTGTTTTGTTAAGGCAAATATGTGTTTTCCTGAAGTGGATACAGGTGAAAAGGGACACAAGTGAAAGGATGTTCTATTATAACAAACCCATGAAAAGACACGTGATTAAGCATTCTTCTCTAACGAGAAGGGTTCTTCGCTAACACATGCATGTGTTCTGCCTCATAGTTGAGTTACATTTGTCAGGACTCCATAGAGAGAAATGTACCAAAAAACTTCTGCTGGTGTGTTGCAGTTTCTTGCTACTTCCTCGGACTCCAGCTGATTGGCTGAGTAATATCAGCTGAAAAAGAGTCATATACTGAGACAAGACACATGCTGAGTCAAGAGCTGTGGAGGACACATGATACTTGGAGAGAGTGTGAAAGGGACTCCAAGGACAGTGATGGAGTCTGAGCTTAGCTTGTTTATAGAGTTAGCTGTGCAACACTTGTGGATCTCAAGTCTTTGCTGATCTTCCCTTCCCTGAGGGAGGCACAGCTGAGAACTTTTCTTGGCATTCTTTCCTCCTGGTCCCTCCTGCTGACTCATGCCTGAGACTAAGGCCTGGCTGTCTGCTAGGTAGTGCGACTGCTGCTGATTCCTGTTTGCTATGCTGACTCTACCGAACTGGACTGCTGGTGTATCTGTGAAGTGCTGGCGAGTGGATCTAGCTGCTGCTGCTGACTCCTGTGAACAGACCTACTGATTTCCTGACAACACAGATAGAATTTTCTCTGAAGAACCATTTCTTTGCTTTTTCTTTTTTTTTTTTTGGTTTTTCGAGACAGGGTTTCTCTGTATAGCCCTGGCTGTCCCGGAACTAACAAGTCTACTTCCCCTATATCCCTTCTTTTCCATACCTCAGGTGGATGGTGGGTTAAAAGGGAGGTTAAAGTATTTAAGAACCATCATTAATTTTTTTTTTTAAAATTAAGTTTACATCAACTGATGACAGTTCTGCCAATAAGCACTTGTGGTCATTGCCAAATTAATTTCTTTATGTGTTGGTTTGAATAGGTATGGGTCCCATAGAATTCTGTGTTTAAATGCTTGGCCCATAGTGACATTTTAGGAGGTGTGGCTTTGTTGGAGTAGGTATGACCTTGTTGGAGGAAGTGTGTCACTATGGAGGTGGGCTTCGAGGTCATATATACTGAAGTTATGTCCAGTGTGCTACAAGGTCTTCTTTTACTGCCTGTGGATCAAGATGTACAAGTCTTCACTCCTTCTCTAGCACCATGTCTGCCTGCAGTGTTACACTTCCCTCCATGATGATAATGGACTAAACCTCTGAAACTCTAAGCCAGCCCCAATTAAATGTTTTCCTTTGTAAGTTTTGTCATGGTCATGGTATCTCTTCACAGCAATAAAACCAGAATTAAGACTTCACAGTTATAAGATTAAGGCATTGGATTCTTGCTGACCATTGTAAGATGTGCTGAGTCTTTCAGTTCCTATCTGTATAACCTTTTCCTTAAGTGTTCTCACAGATTCCTGTTTATCTCTCTGAATCTAGAAAAATGTTATTAAGATGGAATTGTGAGTATGGAGTGAGGTAGGCAGAGATTAGGTGTCTTCCTTTCTTCCTTGAACACAGTCCAACTTATTTTTTGAGACAGGGTTTTACTGAACCTAGAGCTCATTGATTTAAATAGGTGGGCTGGCCAATGAGTTCCATGGATGCTCCCGCTTCTGTTCCCTATTTTGGAGTTACATATGTTTACTACCAAGCCCAACTTTTACATTGGTGCTAGGGATTCAAACTTAGATCCTGTGCTTGCACAATGGGCAGAAGACAGAATGAGTCATCTCCATAGTCCTAAAATGGAGTCATATAACGATTGTGACTATAGAGTAGTATCACCTTGACTTTTTCATAGTTTCTAGGTTAGGAATAAATCATAGTTCTTTTGCATAATGAAGCAGAGGGTATTTCACAAAAATATGAATTCCAGAAGCCAGGGATTATGAAACCACCTTATACCTTGTATGCTGCAATGTATTGAATTAATAGGTTATATGGAGGAGATGTTGGTCAAAGGGTAAAAATGTATCAGTTTCACAAGATAAATAAGTTCTGGATATCTACTTTATAATGTGATGACTATAGTTTACGATATTGTACTGTATACCTAAAGCTGCTAAAATGGTAGATTTTTAGTTCCTACATCTATGCATATCCACCTCACTAAAATAAATAAAATAGTAACTATGTGAGCTGATCATAGTGATGTGAATATGAGTGACTATGTGATATCAATAGCTTGGTTGAAATGATTAACTCAGTGTATGCATATATCCAAGAAATTCCTTGATTTAGGATAAAGTTACATCCCAAACAACACACCATGCATTGAAAATATCCCCAATACAATATATATTGGTTGTATCTAACATATCGCATCACAGAAGAGATTATTACTATATGTTATTAAAATAGAAGAAGATAACAGCAACTCACAATTTGGAGTATGGTTGCTACTGAATGCATATCACATTTCACATCATCATTGTCTTAGTCAGGGTTTTTATTACTGCACAAAACATCATGACCAAGAAGCAAGTTGGGAGGAAAGGTTTATTCAGCTTACACTTCCACATTGCTGTTCATCACCAAAGGAAGTCAAGACTGGAACTCAAGCAGGTCAGTAAGCAGGAGCTGATGCAGAGGCCATGGAGGGATGTTACTTACTGGCTTTCTTCCCCTGGCTTGCTCTCTTATAGAACCCAATACTACCAGCCCAGAGATGGCACCACCCACAAGGGGACCTCCCCACCTTGATCACTAATTGAGAAAATGCCTTACAGCTAGATCTCGTGGAGGCATTTTCCCAACTGAAGCTCCTTTCTCTGTGATATCTCCAGCTGTGTCAAGTTGACACACAAAACCAGCCAGTACTATCATCAAGTTGAACCATTGTAACTTGAAGACTGTCTATATAGTTTTTCCAATTATATCTTATTAAAGCTGAATTTTTTTCAAGAAGCTTCTCCAATTCATGCAAAGTCTCATGGACTTGAGCAGCACTTCTTTCCCCCATGCCAACATTTACGATCATCAGTTTAGTAAAAGTAGTACTCAAATAATAAAGCAATGGAAAGACATATAATCTATTGAAAGAACATGACAAAATGTGAAGGAATGTAGGCATAGTGCAGATGTACAGGTAATCCTTCTACTTTCATAACTTAGTTTCTAGAGGCTCCCATGGCTTTTTTTTTTTTTTTTTTTTTTTTTTTTTTTTTTTTTTTTTTTTTTTTTTTTTTTTTTTTTTTTTTTTTTTTTTTTTTTTTTTTTTGCCAGATGGCCCTTTCCATGACTCTGCTCACAATATAGCAGTTTACTCCTCCAATGATAGCATTATTAGAACATGTCTGGCTTGGGGAAAGAGAAATCTCAATAAATAAACCACCACGACTGAAAATATCTCCTGTTGGCTGAAATAATTCTTTTTATCAGACAAGATACCTCCCACACAGGTTTTATAAATATGCATCTGTTGTAAGTTATGCATTCATTTGATGAATTTAGAAAGCATTAGGTTGCTTATTAGTCCCAAGTCAGTGTTTCTGAGTTCTTTTTATTACTATGTAGTATGAGCTATAATGCTGGATGGAAAATTCTTGAAAATAATTTTAGCCTTCAAAACCTTGTTCATTCTCATTGGAGCAAGCAGGCATCGAGTGTCTTCTCCCATCAACTTCTCATATACTACCTTGTTCTTATTCCTAGCTTATGCCTCTCTAACCTGAGGTGAGAAACTCCTAACCTTAAAGACCTTTCATAGTGCTTGCTTAATTCCCTTATGAAATTCTAAGTTGTTTGCCTGTCCTTCAAGGTACAGCTTGGCTCGCCTACTAACCAATTCTTAAAGATTTCCTGAATAATTAGGGTGGCCATACTGAACAGAAAAAGATATTCTTTCAGGCTGGGGTCACATTATGTTCCTGCACCTGAAATGCATTCTTCCTTTCTTTCAACTCATATGTTCCAACTCATTTCTTTAGTGTTTTGTTTTGTTTGGGTAATTTATGAATTTATATTATGAAACATTTTGAACATAAAAGAAATATAAACATAGTAAATATAAGCATAATAAGCAAGCATGTCCCCACCATCTGTTTAAAAAATATTGATATTTTGCCATCTTTACCTCCAATGTACATTTGCTTTCATTTCTATTCTTAACATTTTAAACAAACAAAAATTAGCTTAAAACAATGAACATTAGTCTACCTGGTATTTGTTTCCAACAATAATTTTTGTTCTCATTCTCTCATTTCTTCCATTCATTATTAGCTTTTTCCCCTCCCTACATGCACATCTGCAGTCCAAGTTGAAACAGCATAAAATTTCACACCTAAATATTTGCACATATACCTCTTAAGTATAAGGGTTTCTTCTAGATAGCTTCCATATCATAACTGCACCCAAGAAAATGTCATCAAGAGAGTTATTTAGTGGTCTGTTTCATAATTTGGATTTCTTACAATTTTCTCTCATGGTTTTATTTAGCGTCTTCTCTTATTGCATCTATCTTATAAAAATTGGAAAGACTTTCTCTCCCCCATTAACTTGTTATCTAAAGATTTTAATATAGATTGATGTCTAGACCAACAATGTCACCAGCAGCTATAAACTGGTCATTTTCTAATCGTATCAGTAAACTGCCATTTAGCAGCTGTTTTGTTGCAAAGAAGAGCATTTGCTGAACTCTGGTTTCTTTTTTTTTTTTTTTTCTGATCAATTAGTTTCTTTTTTTTTTCCTTTTTTTTATTAGATATTTTCTTAATTTACATTTCAAATGCTATTCCGAAAGTCCCCTCCCCCCTCCCCCCTCCCTGCTCCCATGCCCACCCACTCCCAATTCTTGGCCCTGGCATTCACCTGTATTGGGGCATATAAAGATTGCAGTACCAAGGGGCCTCTCCTCCAAATGATGGCTGACCAGGCCATTTTCTGTTACATATGCAGCTAGAGACTCGAGTTCTGGGGGTTCTGTTTAGTTCATATTGTTGTTCCT
Organism: Mus minutoides; assembly: GCA_902729485.2. Taxonomy (NCBI): domain Eukaryota; kingdom Metazoa; phylum Chordata; class Mammalia; order Rodentia; family Muridae; genus Mus; species Mus minutoides. The sequence continues at coordinate 1,243,246 of LR753359.1, read as the reverse complement.
CTTGTAGGGTTGCAGACCCCTTCAGTTCCTGGTGTTCTAACTCTAGGTTCTCCAATGTGGGCCCCTTACTCCATCTTATAGATGACTGTGAGCATCCACTTCTGTGGGAGTCAGCTATATCAGGGTCCCTTCAGTAAACACTTGCTGTCCTATGCAATAGTATCTGAGTTTAATGACTGATTATGGGATGGATCCCCGCTGGTGGGGTATGGTCCATCCTTTCATCTTAGCTCTAAACTTTGTCTCTGTAACTCCTTTCATGGGTATTTTGTTTCCTATTCAAAGGAGGAATGAAGTATCCACACGTTGGTCTTCCTTCTTGATTTTCTTGTGTTTTGCAGATTGTATCTTGGGTGTTCTAAGGATCTAGGCTAATATCCATTTATCAGTGAGCACATATCCAATGACTTATTTTGTGATTGGGTTACCTCACTAAGGATTATGTCCTCCAGATACATCCGTTTGCCCAAGAATTTCACAAATTCATTTTTTAAATAGCAGAATAGTACTCCATTATGTAAATGTACCATATTTTCTGTATCCATTCCTCTGTTGAGGGACATCTGGGTTCTTTCCAGCTTCTGGCTATTATAAATAAGGCTGCTATGAACATAGTGGAGCATGTGTCCGTTTTACCAGTTGGAACATCTTCTGGGTATATGCCCAGGAGAGGTATTGCTGGATCCTCTGGTAGTACTATGTTCAATTTTCAGAAATAACGCCAGACTGACTTCCAGAGTGGTTGAACAAGCTTGCAATCCCACCAGCAATGGAGGAGTGTTCCTCTTTCTCCACATCCTCCCCAGCATCTGCTGTTACCTAAGTTTTTGATCTTAGCCATTCTGACTGGTGTGAGGTGGAATCTCAGTGTTGTTTTGATTTGCATTTCCCTGATGATTAAGGATGTTGAACATTTTTTCAGATGTTTCTCAGCCATTCGGAATTCCTCAGTTGAGAATTCTTTGTTTAGCTCTGTACCCCATTTTTTAATGGGGTTATTCATTTTTTTGGAGTCTAGCTTCTTTAGCTCTTTGTATATGTTGGATATTAATCCCCTATCAGATTTAGGATTGGTAAAAATCCTTTCCCAATCCGTTGGTGGCCTTTTTGTCTTGCTGACTGTGTCTTTTGCCTTACAAAAGCTTTGCAATTTCATAAGGTCCCATTTGTAGATTCTTGATCTGACCGCACAGGCCATTGCTTTTCTGTTTAGGAATCTTTCTCCTCTGCCCATATCTTCGAGGGTTTTCCCCACTTTCTCCTCTATAAATTTCAGTGTCTCTGGTTTTATGTGGAGGTCTTTGATCCACTTAGACTTAAGCTTTGTACAGCGGGATAAGAATGGGTCAATTCGCATTCTTCTACATGATAACCACCAGTTGTGCCAGCACCATTTGTTGAAAATGCTGTCCTTTTTCCACTGGATGGTTTTGGCTCCCTTGTCAAAGATCAAGTGACCATAGGTGTGTGGATTCATTTCTGGGTCTTCTTTCTTAGAGTAATTATTTCGTGCTTTGCTTTAGCTGATTCTCAGAGTACCCTGTTTGAGAATTCTTTACCCACCAACTTGTCAGTAATTCTTCAAGGACAGCTCCTAGGTAGTGTTAATTCCTGGCATTATCAAGACATTATCAACTGGACCCTGTGGGCAAGCAAAAAAGCCACACTTTCTAGAGAAAATCCTCAGGGAAAGAAAGACAGGTACTGGCAGTTGAAAGTTCATTGACAGCAGCCCAGGAATTGGACACTGCCAGCTAAAGCTGAGCTCATCCAACATTCATGAGTCTTTGTTTGGTCACTGTGTTGCCATGGCTTCCCATCATCACCTCTGATGCTTAAGACCTGTCACATTGAGTTAGTGGGAACTGTCATGAATGTGCTTGTCCTTGATTTTCTTTGGCAGTGTGATTGAATTCTGGCATACAATGAACCAGAATAACCTTGTAGTTCCCCTGTCACAGACCTGGAAGTACGTACCCTTCTGCTGATGATTGTCTGATCACTTCTTGCCCAGTTCACTTATTGCCCAGCAATACAAAATTTTTACTTAACTTCTCTGTGTTTTTTTTTTTTTTGTCTTTGCCTTTGCCTTTGCCTTTGCTTTCCCTTACCACCAGGAATACCGTTCTTTTCCAATAATATTGATCCCTTATTTCAATGTTACTGTATCACTCTTGCTACTAAGTACAGATAATCATCTCTGGCCAATTCTTTTTGTACTTTTCAGCTCACAATAAAGCTTTTTAACAAGAATACACTGTTCATAATAACTTGAAATAATTCTCTTTTTTTTTTTTACCACCTTAACACAGAGCTACAATCATTTTTTTTCCATTGAGAGATTTCTTCAGTATTTAAATACAGTAAAGTACACAGTTCATTTATCAAATCCTTTATAAGAAAATATGCAGAGAAATCTGCCCCTTTGAACATCTTAATTTACCTTCCCAGTGATTTTTTTGCATACATATTTTCATTCTTCTTATTTCTTACTATTGTATATACTGCTGTATATCATTTCCTTTTTTTTTTTTCAACTTTTATTAGATATTTTCTTCATTTACATTTCAAGTGTTATCCAGAAAGTTCCCTATATCCTCCCCCCTCCCGGCCCTGCTCCCCTACCAACCCGCTCCCACCCCTTGGCCCCGGCGTTCCCCTGTATTGGGGCATATAAAGTCTGCATAACCAAGGGGCCTCTCTTCCCACTGATGGCCAACTAGGCCATCATCTTCTATATATGCAGCTAGAGACACGAGCCCAGGGGGTACTAGTTAGTTCATGGTTATTCTTCCACCTATAGGGTTGAAGACCCCTTCAGCTCCT